>CAUYRH010026822.1:0-10963 GCA_963574655.1 Perodicticus potto
TAGCTGGGATTGCAGGCACCCGCCACAACGCCCGGCCATTTTTTGGTTGCAGCCGTCATTGTTGTTTGGCGGGCCCGGGCTGGATTCGAACCCGCCAGCTCAGGTGTACGTGGCTGGCGCCTTAGCCTGCTGAGCCACAGGTGCCAAGCCTATATAATTCTTTTATATCTTCTTGTCTCTCTTCAGATCTCTAATATCTCCATCCTTTTCACTTTGAACTGATGACTCTTCTTATTGCACTAAGAAAATAACACCAATCAGGGGGTAACTTCCACCACATCTTTCAATTTATCAGAAATTTATAATCATGATTTTGTGTTTTGCCAATTATAATCAATACATCATTTCCTAACTGTTATGGTCTAAAGGTTTGTGTCCCTCTAAAACTCATATATTAAAATCCTAACTCCCAAGGTGATGGTATTTAAGGGAGGTGGTTACATCGCTAGGCCTGAGACTATAAAATAGGCCCGCAAAGGGGTTTGTTCCTTTTTACCATGTGAAGACATGGCTAAAGGTACATCCATGAACCAGAAAGAGGGTCCTCACCAGAAATGGAACCCAATGATAATTTTGTCTTGGACTTCTCAACCTCCAAACTGTGAAAAATAAATTTCTGCTGTTTATGAAACTACCCAGTTTGTGACACTTTGCTAGAACAGCCAGAATGAACTAAGACATTTGTCCCTCCCACTTCCAAATTGAATCTTATGCCCACCTACCTACTAAAGGATATCATTCCTCCAACTGTCCCCTTTCTTCTGCATCAATTATCCTTTTGCTATTAAACTCTGCTATAATTTCTCCCTTTTAAATTAAAAAAAATCCATTGATCCCACAAACCTCACTAGCTACTTCCCTATTCCTCACCTCTTCTTTACAACAAAACTCCTTAGACAAACTATAATTTTTCTCATCCAACCAATTCCCCTTGATTCCACTTCAATCAGGATTGTATACTCACCACTCTACAGCAATAACTCTAGCCAAGATCATTAATGATCACCACACAGCCATGTACTCCCTTACCATTTTACTATCAATGTCATTTGACACACCTGATCCTTCCAGAAGCATTTTCTTTTCACTTGGCATCTAATACTTTCTTGGTTCTTCTCCTATACTGGCTACGCCTTCTCAGTGTCCTCTTACCTTCTCAACTTCTGAACTTTAGAATTCTGTTAAAGCTCAATCCTCAGATTTATTCTCTTCTCAACCTTCCTTCAGGAGTTTAATCCCATTGCTATAAATACCATTTGTATGCTGATGACTCCTGAGTCTTTATCTCTAGCCCAGACTTCCCTGGCAACTCCAGATTAACTATCCAATTGACTATTTAACATCTTCACATGGAACTCTATTGGGCCTCTCAGAAAGTTCATGTGTCCAAATAGGCATCTTTATTTTACTCCCAATCCTGTTCTTCCAGAGTCTCTTGCATGTCAGTAAATAGCGAGTCTGTTTTACCAACTGCGTAAGTTCAAAATCTTTGTTTCATGTCTTTCCTACCCTACAACCATGTAAGCTCTGCCTTTAAAATACATACAGAATCTAACCACCACTCTACCACTAGTTCCCTACTCCAAGTTACCCTGATCTCCAACCTGGACTACTAAAAAGTGGTCTCTCTGAGTATTCTCTTGCCCCTCTATATAACAGCCACAGAGATCCTTCTAAAATATAATTCAGGTATCATTTCTCAATTCAAAACCACCCAGCATGTTTTAAAGCCTTACTCAGGATGAAAGCCAACGAGCCTGCATCTTTGGGCTTCCTACTGCCTCTCTATTCTAGCCCTTGGGGCTCTTCATGCTCCTTCATCATTCCAAGTAGATTCCTGCCCCTCTCTCATACTTGCTATTCCCTCTGTCTGTAACACTTCTACGCTACGCGTTACAACATGGCATCCTTCCCCTTTCCTTCAGGTCTAGGCTCAGATGTTACCTTACCAGAGAAGACTTGCCTGACAGCACACCTGCTATTTTTTTTTTTCTTAGCACTCACTTCCACTCAATGCATAGTTGTTTATGTCTCTTACTCACTACAACATAAACTCCCAGTGTGGAATCTTTGTTTACTTCCATATTCCAGTGAATGAGTAAACAGTAGGTACTCAATGCATTAGTTGAATAAACTGGCGAGATGAATTCAGAGAAGAGAGTGTGAGTGAAGATACTAGCATCAGGAATGAAAAGAAGTGTAGGAAATTTGAGAGACAATATAAAGGAAGAATTCATTGGCATTAGTGACTGCATCGGATTGATAGTGTCTTACGGATTTTTTATTTCATGTCCATTCAGAACCTTAGAATGTGACAGTAGTATAATAAGAAATATGTATGTTCTTTGTCTCCAGTTCCTGGCACAGAGCTCTTAAAACCCTTGGGACATTTTAAGTGATAGCAGTGTCTTTTATAATTCATAACAGATCCCTTTCAATCCCACTTGAGTTTATGCAAATGAAGTGAATTAGAGTGAGGACCCTTAGATAGCCTTAGGATAGGGGCCGGTCACCAGAAAGATGTGGTGATTGCATGGTAGATGCTTTCTACTCCACTTCCCTGATGTCCAGGGAGGAGGCGGGCTGGAGATGGAGCTCTACAAAAACACTTGTGCAGCTAGATTAAGACAGCTACTGGGTTGGTGAGCCCTTTGACTTTCTGGGAGGGTGGCTCACTCAGAGAGGGTGTGGAAACTCTGTGCCACTCCATGCCCCACTTCCCCAGCCCCCATACTTTGCCCCATGAAGTTCTTCCATTTGGCTGTTCCTGAGTTTTATCCCTAATAATAAATGAGTAAACATTAAGTAAATTGCTTTCTTGAATTCTGTGTGCCGTTCTAGTAAATTATCAAAAATGAAAAGGGAGTCATGGGAACACTTGATTTATAGCTAGTTGGTTAGAAGTATGAGTGGCTTGGATATGCAACTGACATTTAAAGTGGGGGCAGACTTGTGAGATTGAGCCCTTTAATTTGTAGATCTGAAAACTGTGAATTGACTGCCGATGTTGAAACAGAGTTACCATATTTGGAAATAGGGTCTTGGCAGATGTAATCAAGTGGAAGTTAAACTGGATTAGAGTGAGCCCTAAACTCAATATGACTAGTGTCCTTACATAAGAAGAGGGAAATTTCCAAAACTGCAAAAAAAAAAAAAAAAAAAAAAGGAAGAGGGAAATTTAAACACAAAGATACAGATACACAGCATGTGAAGACAGAGGCAGAGACTGCAGTGATATGTCCAAAAGCCAAGGAACACCAAGGTTTATCAGCAACTGCCAGAAACTAGAAGAGAGGCAAGAAAAAAATCGTCCTCAGAGCCTTTGGAAGGAGCACAGCCCTGCTGGCACCTTGGCTTTCGATTTCTAGGCTCCAGCACTATAAGAGAATAAACTTGTTATTTTAAGCCACTTAGTTTGTTGTAATTTGTCACAGAGGCTCTAGGAAATTAGTATAGTGACTGACTAGAGTTGGAGAAAAGGCAGAGTTCTCAGGATGAATCACAGATCTGAAGCCTAAGTGACTGGAAAAATGACTTCTACAGAGAAAATATCCTGAGGGGGAACTGGTTGAAAGAATGATTTTAATTTTTACGTTAACAGTCCAATACAATCACAGGATAGTCAAATGGATGCTTTAGTGTTACAGCCACTATGACACAAAGGAATGATAGAACAATTAAAAGAATATGGAGGCTCGGCGCCTGTGGCTCAATGGTTAGGGCGCTGGCCACATACACTGGGGCTGGCGGGCCTGCTAAACAATGACAACTACAATAACAACAACACAGCCAGGCGTTGTGGCAGGCACCTGTAGTTCCAGCTACTTGGGAGGCTGAAGCAAGAGAATCGCTTAAGCCTAAGAGTGTGCAGTTGCTGTGAGCTGTGACACCACAGCACTCTACCAAGGGTGATACAGTGAGACTCTGTCTCAAAAAAAAAAAAAAAAAAATACTAATGTAAGAATCAAAGCTGAGAGTTCCCTTTTACTACCTTTTAGTCAAATCCAACTAACTTTTTTCAAAAATCATATTCAATGACCATTTGCCTTTGACACCTATCTTTTCCTTAGCTCCCATAACAAAACAAAACAACTTCTACCACCATGACCATCCTCTACTGCACCTAGCTCTTCTTTTCATGTAAATTTAGTCCTTGGTCCTTGTATTCTTCAATTATCTGCACATTCTCAAGTTTCTAATTATACATCTCTAATTTGAATTACTCATCTTTACATTTTACATTACATTATCTCTACTTATGTATATGATATCTTCACATACAAGCCTACAGTGTGTCTACATGAATGCATTGCCATCACTTCCTATCTGACGTGTTTGATCAAATCTATTTTCTTTCTACTTCTCAACTGACACATGTTCTTCATTCCGATCATTGTAAAACTCTGTTATATCCTCTCACAGCTACAATACTTCATATTTTTCTTCTTTATTTACCACTATAGCTCATACTTTTTTCCATTCAGAACACCTCTGGGAGTTACCCTTCACCTTCATTCCAAGCTCCAATTCCAGACTTCTTACCTCACTTAGAGTTTACTATAACAGTGTCTTAACTGGTTTCCCTTTCTTCAGGATTTTTTCTGTCTGGCACAGTGGTTCTCAAACTTTAGTGTCCATATAAATCACCTGGGAGTGGCTTCTTGCATTTCTCCAACTAGATTATATGGTCATCATGAGCAAGGAGTAATCCTGGCTTCTGGTTTTCTCCCAGTGCATAGCACAATCTAGGCCACACAACATATTCATTAAGATAATTTTGCAACTTTAAGACTATATGATTCATTTCTCTTTTGAAAACATTCATAACTGTATCTGACCAAGAATTATTTCAGAGAGATAAATCTTAGACTACAGATAACAACTTGTCATTTCAAGTGCCTCAAAAGGACAAATAACTCATTGTGCTCACTTCAAGGATCTCTCTTCATACTCAGTCTTCAATAATGGGGTGGGGGGTGCAAAGGGAGGTCATCAGTCACAAAAGGGCATTCCGACTCAAGATCCCTGGTCAAGTCCTTCCAAACAAATTAACGCAGCAAAATATCATTTACACCAAAGACCCTACCAATAACACTTACCAAAAATGACAAAAGCTTTGGGTCTAGGAGCTTGGAGCTCTAAATAAACACACGCAGATGGCAGTGAGCCATTTTATCCAGCCTGAGCAAAAAAATAAACTTGCTGCTCTCTAGTTATAAGAATTTTTCATAGGAAAGTAACTCTAAAGGATTATGATTTCTGCCCTAGGGTTCATATTGTAATTTTCTGACTTGTTTTAAGTCTTACTGCATAAAGAAGTTATGATTTTTGTCATTTAAATAAAGAACCTAAGAAGTCTGCTGCACTCTTATGAATTATATTTGTATAATCTTATAGCCAACATTTTCATACAGAAGCATTAACTTCAATAGGAAAAAAGCACAAGTTAAATTAATTTACAGAGAGAATTCTGACAGAGAAAATAAAACTCATACAGATGGATCATGGCTATAATGAAGAGAAAAGCAATAAAATATTTGGAATCAAAGAAAGTAGGAAATTAAAGAGTAGCAGTACCATGGAAAGACCACTGGACTGAGAATAGGAAAATGCAGATCTCAGTAGTGGCTTTGATTCTTACAAGTCAAGTTGTCTTGGGTACCTGCCACTTCAGTTTCCAAATTTGTAAAAGCTACCTGACTGCCATAATCCCTTCTGGTCCTAAAATTAAATATAATTATATACTTTTAAATAATATTTCTACGTCACATACAATGTTTTTCCATTTTAATTGATATAAAATTATAAGCTCCTAGAGCCCTGTCTCACCTGATGGGACAGCTCTAGGTCATAATTATGCACTGAATAGAGTTTAACAATTTCCTGTGACTTAGATCAAAATCCACAGATCACACTTTTTTAAATGAAATTAATATTTACTATGTTAACACCCATCATTTGGCAAGCATTTCAGCAGAAAAAAAAAATCATCCTAGATCACAATACTGATGAAATGTTACTTTGCAGGTTTTAAAAAATATCACCTCCCCCCCTCTTTCTGGATACCTATGATTAGTTGATAATCTCTCTCACCACTGGATGTCACTTTTGTTCCAAAGGAAGTCAATCCAAACTAACCTCAATAATTAAAATCTAATCTCTAAGATATTTATCCCTAAAACCTCAACATAAAAGTTTCTCTGTGACAGATAAAATCGGCTCTTATTTTTAGTGATTTCTTGCTGAAATCTGGCTTCAGATGCTTTTAGACTTCAAATACAGTACAAAGAAGCATAAAAAGGAGTTCTAAGTAAAAACATTCACTGAAATCTCATCAATATCCATATACTTTTTAGTATTTACAGGGACAGAAAGGAAGAGATGTGACACATACAGGAATAAAACAAATGAGTATTTATATTTAGGCATAAATACACTGGGATTCCCATGTAACAAATGCTGTTTTTCTAATCTCAGCATTACAGTACTTTTAGTATTCTGAGACAAGTAATATTCAGAAATCAAGAATGTAGGGAACTAATGACTTTTAGACTAGTCATGTTGTCACTGTAACTGTCCTCACATTTGCATTCACATCCAGTGACATAAAAAACTGGCTAGCCACTGTGCCCTTGGTTTCCAAATTTAAAGATGTGAACAATCTGGAGTTATTTTCCAATAAACATACAAATATTAAGATATTAGTGCCTAGACCTATAAACTCCTCTCCATATCCAATGTCACTACTAAGGGAATTTATCAAATGGAAACATATCAAGTCATTTGTGGGACTATATACACACATGCACATATATACCTACTATATATGTACACACACACACACAAACCATGTCCCCGCCCCACACGCCAATCTTGCCAAACTGCTTAATCACCTCCACAGTGAGTCACAGTTACTGATGCAACCTGTTACATTCCTTGGGTTTGTTTTGTAGAAACAGAAAAAAAGTTGTAAGCCACTGACTTAGATGAATCACGATATCCTGGACTGTTTCTAATAAAACAAAGTTTTTAGGTTCTGAAGAAAAGTATGCCTGCAAAGATAAAACTTTAAAAGGATCAAGGCTGTGGGAACTCTCAAGGCTGTTTCAGAAGCTGGAGTAAGGAGATACTTGCTCCCGTAGTTTTGAGTTTGAAACAAAAATGCCTTGTAACCAAAAAAGCGATATAATAGATATTAAATATTCATAATTGAAACAAGCCTAATAACACATAACTAAGGAATAAGTTAATTAAGATGTGCATGAGCTAGCCTAAAAACTTTATCACTCTGAAAAACACCATTTCACCAAACATGAAAAATACAAATCTAAACAAATGACTTATACATAAAATTTAGAAACAAACCAGTTTGGATTTCCCAATTTATTTCTATAAGGTTGATGGCAAAATGTTGTGTTTAAATATCAAATTTTAAAAATCTCTGCTTCAATTCTACATTTTATTCTTCTAAAATAGTTAATTATGTTTTAATCTACAGAAATCATTTTAATAGGAATCACTTGCCTTTTTCTGGGCAATTGCAGCTCGCTGGAGTTTCTCTTTAGCTTGATTGTACTTTTCTTCTCTCTCTGTGATACGCTCATGAAGCTTATGCTTCTCTTCCAACCACTGTATCTGTCTCTCTTCCAATGTCCTGTAAGAAGGATGCATGCAAAGCAAGGAAGTCAATCTTAGGATTAAACATATTATCACAAGTATAAGCAAACTCACTACCTGACTCCATCTTTAATTATCCAACTCCATCATCTACTGAACCTGGCACTAAGTCTAGAACAGTATATGTATTACATCGCTGTTCTTCACAAAAACCCTCTGAGTTAGGGACTTCTTTATACTTTTATCTTTTTAATATATGAAGACACTGAGACTTAGAGCAGTTAACTTGCTTAAGAACTCACATCTAGTTAATGGCAAGACAAACACTTGATAATCAGGTCTGAACTATGGTAACCACACAGCTATCAAAATGTTGCCTAATAAACTTAGTTAAAGATCAAGTCTAGCACCACTTAATGTAGAACATTTTCTGGCTAGAGTAAAATTCATATAGATGATATTTTATAATAATATTATAACAACTTATATTTTAAAAGCTATTCTACATTTTTATATGATTTTTAGTAATCTGTAGGCAGTACAAATGAGAATAAAAAACCCTGAGAAGTTAGATTACGGCAGGTCACACAGATTTTAGATAGTTGGGACTAAAACAAATTATACTGACCCCTAGACTGCCTATTTTATTCTAAACATTTCTATGAATAATATTCAAAAACCAATGATGAATTATTTAAATTTGCTAGCTCCAGTGTCATTAGAATTCTTAAGCTCATTTAAACCAAATACTTGAGAATTCTAAGAAACAAATTTCTAGTTTTTTACAAAATACAAGAAAAATAATTTGGATCATCTAAAATGTCACAACAGAGCAGCGCCTGTGGCTCAGTGGGTAAGGCACCGGCCCCATATACTGAGGGTGGTGGATTCAAACCCAGCCCCAACCAAACTGCAACAAAAAAATAGCCGGGCGTTGTGGCAGGCGCCTGTAGTCCCAGCTACTCGGGAGGCTGAGGCAAGAGAATCGCCTAAGCCCAGGAGTTGGAGGTTGTTGTGAGCTGTGACACCACAGCATTCTACCTAGGGCGACATGGTGAGACTTTGTCTCAAAAATAAAAATAAAAATAAATGTCACAACACATTACGAACACATACCTTGTTGACTTCCTTCTCTTGAATTCAACCTCACAAATGAAACCATGGACAAGCCTCAAAATATGAAATGAGAGGCCGGACATGGTAGTTCGTGCCTGTAATCCCAGCACTTTGGGATCATTTTAGGCCAAGAGTTCAAGAGCAACCTGGGCAACATGCAGATACCCCATCTCTAGATTTAAAAATTAGCCTGGTGTGGTGGCACACACCTATAGTCCCAGCTCTTTGAGAGTCTGAGATGGAAAGGTCACTGGAGCCCAACAGTTAGAGGCTGTAGTGAGCTATGATCGCACCACTGCAGTCCAGCCTGGGTGACAGAGAGAGACCCTTTCTCTAAACTATATATGTATGAAATAAAGAAAGCACTGAAGAAAAATTGTTTTATGTAATATGGCAGCCTTCAGAAGAACAAATTTGAAAAGAATATTTTATAGATTAAAATAAAAACATGTTATAAAGACGAAGAAAAAACGAAACAGTACAATATTCTACCATGTTATAAAGACAAAGCAAATACAATTAGTACAATGTCCTACCATGCTTAAACACATTTTTGCTGAGAATATGAGATCTCTGAATATCACTAAACCATTTTTTCAAATCAGCTTACTACACTGTCAACTACTAACAAATTTCAAGACTTAAAAAAAAAAAAAAGAATAAATTCATTTTTCAAAGGGAAAATTCAAGAGACTAGTTCTAACACTAGGAAGCGTTACACAGCAAAAACAAAAACAAAACTAAACAAAACAAAAACCATTCTGTTCTAGGACATTCAGGAAAATTGTATAGATTTTTTTTTTGTTTGTTTGTTTTTTGCAGTTTTTGGCTGGGGCTGGGTTTAAACCCTCCACCTCTGGTATATGGGGCTGGCACTCTACTCCTTAAGCCATAGGCACTACCCAAAACTGTATAGATTTTTGAAGTAAGAAATGTTTTAATTTAATCAATGAATAAAAAATTTTTTCTTTCAGTGTTTTCAGAATACTACGATCACGCAGATTTTTTTTTTTTTTTTTTTAGACAAGGTTTCACTCTGTTGCCCAGAGTAGAGTGCAGTGGTGTCATCTCAGCTCACTGTAATCTTAAATTCCTGGGTTCAAGCAATCCTCCCGCCTCAGCCTCTTGAGTAGCTAGGACTAAAGACATGTATGTAGGACTACCACATATGTATAACTTTTATATTGTAGAGAAGTGGTCTTGCTATGCTGGCTGGTCTTATGTTCCTGGCCTCAAGCAATCCTCCTGCCCTAGCCTTCTTAAAGTACTAGGATTATAGGCCACTATGGCTGTCTCAAGCAGAGTTTTAACACTATATGTCTTAACTTTATGTTTTTCTTAACAATTCAAGAGTTCATAAAGTCCATTCTATATAAATAGAAAGTACATTACCTAAGATCATTGTAACTAGTTCCTAAAACAAATTTAACATTAAATTACCACTAAAATTATATATCATATAGAAAAAAAGAAAAAAAATCTGTACATAAAAAAGCAAACTCTACTTTTCAACTTCTAGTTGCGCTTTTTCAGTTTGGCTTCGTAAATTTCGGCATTCTTCTTTTAACCTTTCCACCATTTCCTTCAGCATTTGGTTTGAATTCAGCAAGTCATTCTCTGACTGTGAAAGTGAGGTCACTTGGATCTGCAAATGACTGATTTGCTTAAAAGAGAAAAACGTAAGGCCACTGAACAAATGCAGTAAGTCATGAGAAACACAGAAGATGCTAGGCAGCTCGCTTGCCAATGCCCCATTTGAGCTGGTGTGCCCTGTGGTGATGCCCTAAATGAAATAATAAATAGCAGCAGCTAAGGTCATTTCTTACTATAACCAGAGACCAGAAAGAACTACGTCTCTCAGTCACTGAGTCCCCCCTGAAAATGTGGGCCACAAAAGGTGTTGCGAGTGGGAAGGAGGGTTCTCAGGAGAAAAGCAGGGAAATGAGAAAGGAGAACCCAATGATTCAGTCCCCTTTCACTCTAGACTTTCCTTAGCCTTCTAGAGGGGAAAAAAACAGATTTTGTTTGTTTGTTTGTTTTTTGAGACAGAGCCTCAAGCTGTCACCCTGGATAGAGTGCTGTGGCATCCCAGCTCACAGCAACCTCCAATTCCTGGGCTCAAGCGAGTCTCCTGCCTCCGCCTCCCAAGTAGCTGGGACTACAGGCGCCCACCACAACGCCCGGCCATTTTTTGGTTGCAGCCGTCATTGTTGTTTGGCGGGCCCGGGCT
>CAUYRH010026824.1:0-20528 GCA_963574655.1 Perodicticus potto
AACGGACTAAGGCGCCAGCCACATACACCTGAGCTGGCGGGTTCGAATCCAGCCTGGGCCCGCCAAACAGCAATGACGGCTGCAACCAAAAAATGGCCAGGCATTGTGGAGGGCACCTGTAGTCCCACCTACTTGGGAGGCGGAGGCAAGAGACTCGCTTGAGCCCAGGAATTGGAGGTTGCTGTGAGCTGTGATGCCACAGCGCTCTATCCAGGGTGACAGCTTGAGGCTCTGTCTCAAAAAAAAAGAAAATACTAAGTGTAAAGAATTATAATCCACTGAATGAAATAGAAAGCTATCAATCTATACCTGTATAAATTATTTGTCTCTTTCTTGTAGATACTCTTTTTTTTTTAATTCACTTTACCTCTTTCCTGCCCTGTGGTTTGAACTCCTTAATAATGCAATTGCACATAATCCTTGGCCTCAGGCTCTACTTTCATAGGAAACCACACTGTGACCATATTCATTGTCCAATTTTCCACCAAGCTTTTACATTTTATTCATAATTGTTCCTTATCTATACTACATATCTATCCCCTATCAGTTTCGAAGTTCTTTTTTTTTGAGATAAAGTCTCATCATGTTGAGTGCCGTGGCATCACAACTCACAGTAACCTCAAACTCTTGGGCTCCAGTGATCTCTTGCCTCAGCCTCCCAAGTAGCTGGGACTACAGTCGCCCACCACAATGCCCAGCTATGTTGTTGTTGCAGTTGTCATTGTTGTTTTAGGTGGCTTGTGCTGGGTTCGAAACTGCCTGCCTCGGTGCTTACGGCTGGCACCATAACCACTGTGCTTACCTTGGTCATCTTTCCACTGACTTGTCCAAGTATTCTTGGTCAAAGTTCTTACTTGGTCATCTTTCTTTTTTTTTTTTTGAGACAGAACCTCAAGCTGTCACCCTGGATGGAGTGCTGTGGCATCACAGCTCACAGCAACCTCGAATTCCTGGGCTCAAGTGAGTCTCCTGCCTCTGCCTCCCAAGTAGCTGGGACTACAGGTGCCCACTACAATGCCCGGCCATTTTTTTTTTTTTTTGGTTGCAGCCATCATTATTGTTTGGCGGGCCCGGGCTGGATTCAAACCCACCTGCTCAGGTATACGTGGCTGGCGCCTTAGCCCGTTGAGCCACAGCTGCTGAGCCACTTGGTCATCTTTCTACTGACTTGTCCAAGTATTCTTTGTTCAACAGAAAACCTCAGTTTAAATATAACCAAATTAATCTACCTTTTCTCCTTTTGGTTAAGCTTATACTTCTGAAGTTTTGTGTAAGTAATTTTTCCCTGCCCTTAAGTAGCAAAGATGTTTTTCTATATTTTATTTTATTAATTTATAGTTGTAACTTTCATATTTATTCTAAAATGTAATCTGGAAGCCATCTTTTTTTGTTGCCTTATATAAAGATAGCAAGTTTTCCTTTAGTGTCTATTAAGTTCCCATGTAAACATTCCTTCTGTTCCTTTTCGTCTCCATTTGATCTTGAACTAAACCAAAGGTATAATATTGTGGTGGCTTTGAACTGTGTTGGATTAGCTATGCCGGAATTATGTTTTCTATAATTATCCTTTCTTATGGTTCTCAATTTTGACATTTTGAGTGATATTCGAAAGGTGTTGAGTGAAGGGCCAGCCATTTATGTATTTCTGCATGTATGTAGGTATGTAGGCATGCATTTCTCTAAATGCTCTGAGGGTCGGTGGAAAGTGCCAGGTACAATGACATCTTGCACACATTATCTAATATGCCAACTTTTTTTTTTTTTTTTTTGAGACAGAGTCTTACTATGTCACCCTTGATACAGTGCCGTAGCAGCACAGCTCACAGCACCCTCTACTCTGGTGCTTAAGCGATTCTCTTACCTCAGCCTCCAAGTAGCTGGGACTACAGGCGCCCCCCACAACGCCTGTCAATTTTTTTTTTGCAGCTCTCATTGTTGTTTAGCTGGCCCAGGGCGGGCTTGAAACCTCCAGCCTCAGTGCATGTGGGTGGCGCTGTAACCACTGTGTACAGGCACTGAGGCTGATCTGTCAACTTTTATTGTTGGGTCAACTTAGACATTCAGCTCCTGTCAAATCTTCTCCAGTTTCTCCACCTTCTGCCCCAAGTGTCTACATGGGCAAGTCCACAGTGAGTGTCCCATTTTCTGCTGACCTACCCTAGTAGGTCGGAAATGGTGAGAGACACGTGTTGGTGCTACGTTGTCCCATGGGTCCTCGTTTGTCTTCACTGGTCCCAGATCGCCCAACCTCTCAGCCACATTTAGCTTTCTTCCTGCTTGCTGGTCTGCCTGACCTCCAGGTAGAAATACTTCAAGTTCAACACTAGACGCAGATGCAACCTCTTATTTAGACTCTTCTTCCAGCTCTAACACTATGATAAATCCACTATTCCACACCTCTACCAGAGGTTCTGCTTTTCAGTTCCTCATCCTTATACACGCCATCCTGCTCCTTATGACTATTGTTTATAATATGTGTTAACATCCAGGGAATCATTCTATTTTTTTAAACCAAATTAGTTATATAAGTTTTAGAGCATAAATTTCCTCACAAAATTCAGCTGGGACTTTAACTAATTGCATTAAATCTATTGATTAATTTATGGAAAATTCAATGTTTAAAATATGAAGTTTGAGAGCATGAAATATTTTTATGTATTAAAATAATATCTATGCTCTTAATTAATATTTAAAAATTTCCACACAGATGTTTTGTGTGCTCTTAATCAATTGGTTAGTGTTAGCAAAGTATCTTGGTTAACTTAGGACACTTTGTTTTTGTTTCAAAAATGAATGACATCATTTAAAAACTGTTTGTGTTTGGTTATTGAGACTAAAGGCAACCAAGTTTCAGTACAGACTTACGTCTGTCTCTCTTACCTCAATTCCTGATTAATTCTGACAGTTTGAGTCTCTGTGTGCGATTGTGTGTGGGGGGGTATTTTAGGTAGATGATCACATTATCTACAGAAATGACAGGATTTTTTTCTTCTTTTGAAATCCTACATCTGTTATCTTATTTTTTTTGTTCTTTATCTACCTGCCCCATACGATGTTAAACCGTAATGGTACATACAAAGCATGCTGTTGCCATTACGGTTTAACCTTGTTCTGGGCAGGTACATTAGGTACATCTGGGTACTTGTGCACTAGAGGTATTGTGAGAGCTCCAGAAGTTGGTGTGACTAAAGTACAACACATAAGGTGGCTGCCTCTGCTACTGTCTAGCATAACCATGCACTACGCTTTTTCGAGCCTTGCATCTTTGAACACACCATGCTTTGGGCCTAGAGTTTCTTTGCACTTTTCTTGCTTCGGCTGATAGGAATCACCTTCAAACTCAGCTCCGGGGTTATTTCTTTCAGGAAGTTTTCTGGAATGTTCTCTTCTGGTGCACATTTGTCTATCTCAGCTCTTAGTCTTCCCTGTTAGATTGTAAGCTATTTGATGCCAGGGACTGCGTATTACTGATCTTTGTACTCCGGTGGGAAGTCTACTGCTCAGATCATAGTAGTTACTATTTAATATTTTTTTTGATACATTTGAATTGAACTGAACCAATCAAGGAATCAGGATTTCTACAAAACATGGGTAAATTACCCAGTTTATCCAGGAAGCACGATCTGGGAGAGCAGTGCCAGGGTTGGGCAGGTTGAAAAAGAAAATGGTAACATAAATTGCCCATCAGTTAGGAAATGGCTACATGAACAATGGCAGATTATTACTATAGAATACTCTTCAATAGTAAAAAAAAAAAAAAAAAAAAAAAGGTGGCGGGTTCAAACCTGGCCCCGGCCAAACTGCATCAAAAATTAGCCAGGCGCTGTAGCGGGCGCCTGTAGTCCCAGCTACCTGGGAGGCTGAGACAAGAGAATCGCTCAAGCCTAAGAGGTGGAGGTTGCTGTGAGCTGTGACTCCACAGCACTCTACAAAGGGCGATAGAGTGAGACTCTGTCACTACAAAAAAAAAAAGAAAAAAAAAACAAGAAAGAAGAAAGAAATGGCTCTGAATGTACAGAAGCAACAAAAGTCTATAAAATATATTGAGATTTTTAAAAAAGAACATTATAGCAAAGGTAACCCAGAATGAAAATGGCATGGAACTCACCTCAAGTGGAATAAGGGGTTGCAGCTTGCCCTTCTCGGCATAAGGGTTTTTAGAAGCAAGCTCACATTAAGCCAGCAGAAATTGTTTATCAGAGACTCTTCCTATCACCCTGAGGCAGGTACTATGTTGCCCCTTCTCCCACAGATAAGGAAGGGTAAAACTGATAGTGGGGATGATGTAACAGAGAACCGCTTGGGGACAAAAAGGGTAAAAATGTTTTTGTTTCTTCAAAACAAACTTACCTGTTTTTTTTTTCCAGAACCAAAACCAGCCTCCCTGCCTCAGGCCAGTGTCAGGAGGGGCAGGTGAATGTTCTTTGTGCCACAGGGGAACATCCTTTGTGCTCAAGGGACTCATCTGGGTGGAGATCACAAGATTGTTGAAGTCAAAGGTGAGCTGAATCGTGACAGAGGATACAAGATTGTCTTGGCCCAACATGGGATAATGGGATTAATCAGTACCTTTAAAAACTGTGCTTCTGTTCAGAGAAGGGGACACAGGTATTTTTTGAGACAGAAGTCGGCCAGCTTCTCCATTTGCTGGCAAATTAATAAACTTCTCTTTCTTTCTCTTCAAAAATAAATAAATAAATGAATAAAAAGAACACTGAGATTGAGGGTAACATTTATATAAAATAAGTACTATTATACATGTGCTTGCACGTCTGTGCGTGTGGCGTATGCGTGTACGGCGTGTATCTCTGTGTGTGTATTTGTGGGGAGACTCTGATGTTTGCGTACTCATTGGCCGTTCTACCTTCTCTCTTATAGAAATAAGTCTGATCCCAGAGCATGAATTAAGATTGGTTTAAAATATGACGGCAATCCTATTTCTCTTTGACTGGGATAGGTCTAGGGTCTGCCACCAAGTTCTGTTCTGCTGAGTGTTTTAGCAAAACATTGTCCCTTACATAACTGAAAGGCCTGTAACGAGAAAGTCCCTTTTGGCCTGCTCTGACTTCCATCCTGCTTAGGTATTGACAGTAGCTGCTGGGTGAGGATTTGGTGCTGGGAGTTCCTACAGCCACATTATGACCACAGTGGAAAATTTGATTGACATGCTGAAGATAGTCCACCAGAAAGGTGGGAAAAGCCTGGGCCATTGATTACATCATGAGCTTCCAAAGCTGCTAGGGATCACATACTTCTAGATTGCCGAGAATGAACTTCCCTAATGGGTAAGTCATCATTGATTGAGTTTTCTGTCATTTATAACTAAAATTATCCTATTTGATACAGTGGCAGTGTATCAAAATACCACCTGAGCATTCTCCTTGATGTTCTTTTTCCTTAAAAAAAATAAATAAATAAAAAGAATGGAGACTAGTGATGTTGCCCAGGCTGACCTCAAATTTCAGGGCTTAAAGGATTCTCCTGCAGTGTAGCTGAAACTATAAGTGCCCACCACCACACCCAACTCCTCTTTACATTCTTAATTATAAAATATATGATACATATATTATTATTTTTTCATTCCCTACCTTTTTGCCTTGCAGTTCACCTCCACACCCCCCTACAAGTTTTCTCACTTTAGCTTTGGACTGACTACTTCCACTCGCAAAATAAAAAGTTCACACCACCAAAGCCTGCTTGGACTCTCAGTAGAATCAGATCTACCTCTTCCCCTTCACTTGAAACTGTAGGCAGTTTAACATTTAAACCTCATTTAATATCTGGGATATTATAACCCTGTTGTGCATATTTATGAAGTGACATGAAACTATAATGGACTGGGGTATAGGGAGCATCAGACATTTGTGCAAGTCTTAGACTAGTCCCTTTGAAATCTCTCATCTGATTCTGATGATTCACTTACACGGAATTTGTTTGGTAGAACCAAATGGAAAGATCTCAGTATGAGAGGAAAGAAATTGCCATGTACCCAAGAAGAGAGCTGAGGGTGCAGCAACGGGGAGTGGGAGCAGAAGCAGAGAAGACCAGGATACTTAGATAATGAGTGAGAGATGGACATTAACTCCCTTTGTAAATACTTTGCTATATTAAAGAAGCTTGGCCAGAACTTGAAGAAGCTGAGTCCCCACCTTGTCAACTAATAATTCTGTGACTTTTGCAATTTTCTTTCCTTCACTCTCCTCATTTATAAATGGGATAATAGGATTGTTGTGAGGCTCAAAGACACTTATGTAAGTGAAATTACATTTAGTCCTCCATAGCTTTGCATATTGCATCCAATGATCCAATCAACCTCAGCCAAAAACATTTGGGGGAAAAACCCACTAAAAAATAAAAATATAAAAAGAACAAATAATACAGACAAAAATAACACAATATTACAGCTATTTATGTACCATTTGTTCTTTATTGGATATTATTAATAATCTAGAGAAGATTGAAAGTATAAAGGGGGATGTGTATAGGTTATATGCAAATATTGTGCTATTTTATGTAAGGGACGTGAGCACCCGTGGATTTTGGTATCCTGGAATCAGTCCCGTGAACACTGAGGCACAAGTGTACTTAGAAAAAAAGAAGATTCAGGGCTGTGCCTGTGGCTCAAGGAGTAGGGCGCCAGCCCCATATACCAGAGGTGGCGGGTTCAAACTCAGCCCTGGCCAAAAACTGCAACAACAACAAAAAGAAGATTCAATGGGAGAAGCAGAAGCCACCTTTCAAAATATCCTTCTCTTGTTTTAATTGACAGAAATTATATATATTTATGTTACGCAACATGATGTTTTGATATATGTATACATTGCGGAATGGCTAAATCAAGCTAATTAACACACACATTACCTCACTTATCTTTCTGTGTGTGCAGTGAGGACATTTAAAATCTATTCTCTTAGCAATTTTCAAGTATACAGTATATTGTTATTAGCCATAATCACTACAATGTACCATTAGATCTCATGGATGTATTCCTCCTGTCCGACTAAAGTTTTGTGTCCCATGACTAACGTCCGTCTTCCCAATCCCCCGCCTATCCTAGCCCCTGGTAAACACCATTTCACTTTCTGCTTCTAGGAATTCAGCTTTTTTAGATTCCATATATAAGTATGATTATGTGGATATTTGTCCTTTTGTGCCTGGCCTATTTCATGTAATGTAATGTCCTCCAGGATTACCTATGTTGTTACAAATGACAGGATTGCCTTCTTTTTATGGCTGAATTGTATTCCCTTGTGTATATTCCACAGATTCTTTATCAATTCATCTGTTGAGGGGCACTTAGGTTGAGACCATAGCTTGGCTATTTTATTTTTAATTTGTTTGTCTTTTGGAGACAAACTCTTTGCTCTGTCACCCCAGCTAGAGGGCAGTGTTGTGATCACAGCTCACTGGGTTCAAGCCAGCCTCCTGACTCAATCTGCCAAAGAGCTGGGACTATAGGCGTATGCCATCATACTTGGCTAATTTCTCTATTTTTTAGTAGAGACAGGATCTTGCTCTTGCTCAAGCTGGTCTTGAACTCCTGAGCTCCAGCAGTCTTCTACCCTCAGCCTCTCAGAGCACCAGGATTACAGTGTTGAACCTCTGCTGCAATTAACAAGGGAGTGCAAATATCTTCCTTCATGTACTGATTTCTTTTCCTTTGGGTATATACCCCCAGAAGTGGATTGATGGACCATGTGATAGTTCTATTTTCAATTTTATTTTTTTGAGACAGGATCTCACTGTCTTCCCTAGGCTAGAGTGCAGAGGTGTCATCACAGCTCACTGCAACCTCAGTCTCTAGGGCTCAAGTGATCCTCCTGCTTCAGCCTCCAGAGTAGCTGGGACTACAGGAATGCACTACTACACCCAGCTAATTTTTATAGTTTTTGTAACGAATAGTCTCACTATGTTGCTCAAGCTGGTCACAAACTCTTGTCCTCAAGTGATCCTCTTGCCTCGGCCTCTCATAGTACCGGGATTACAAGCATGAGGCATTGCACTCAGTCTATTTTTAATTTTTTGAGGAACCTCCATACTGGATCTCACATGACTGTACTAATTTACATTCCCATCAAAAATGTACAAGGTTCCCTTTTCTGCATATCCTCATCAAGACTAGTTATCTTTTGTCTTCTTGATAGTAGCCATTCAAACAGCAGGAGACAATAACTCATTATGGTTTTAATTTTAATTTCCCTGATAGTGATATTGGGCATAATTTTTCATATACCTCTTGGTCATTTGTATGACTTTTTGGAAAATGTCTATTCAGGTTATTTGCCCATTTTAAAAGCAGGCTATTTATTTTCTTACTATTGAGTTAAAGGAGTTCCTTATATATTTTGGAAATTAACCTCTTCTCAGATATACAATTTGCAAGTATTTTCTCCTGTTCTGTAGGTTGTCTCTTTTCTCTGTTGATTGTTTCTTTTCCTGTGCAGAAACTTTTTAGTGTGATGTAATCCCATTTGTCTATTTTTGCTTTTGTTGCCTGTGGTGAGCCACCTTTTTAAGTCATTAAGCTTTAAGAGGCGAGAAATTTTTCTGACCACACACAGATATTCTCATTTTTCCTTTTTTCTTTTTCAAAATAGAAAAATATACACTAACCGTGTTAAACCTTATTTAGCCCCAGGATTCAGAAAATATGGATTTGAATTCTAGCATTTATTTATTTATTGAGACAGAGTCTCACCATGTCGTCCTCAGTAAAGTGCTGTGGCGTCACAGCTCACAGCAACCTCAAACTCTTGGGTTTAAGCGATTCTCTTGCCTCAGCCTCCCAAGTAGCTGGGACTCGAGGCTGAATTCTAGCATTTAACACTCACTGCTTTTTGCATTATCTCAGATAAGTTGGTTTTTTTCCTGCCATTCCTTCCCCATCTGTAAGTTGGTAGGTCCTCCTCACTCGTGTTCTCTCTTTCAGGGGAATGATGTCCAAGTTCTTCAAAACTCTCCCCAGAAAGCAACAAGGAGCTGGACAAGTAGCAGGAACTTCTACCCAGTGGAGCTAAATGGGATCTGAGTCAAACAGCCATAAAAGATAAACTCAGATATTTAAAATCTATAGGCAAGGAATTCTTGCTTAGGGTTAATCTTTCCAAACAACTAAGGATTTTTTTTTTGCCTTTAGACATTTTCTTGTCATCTTGAATAAAAAAGATGTGCGCCTGTGGCTCAAAGGAGTAGGGCGCAGGCCCCATATACCAGAGGCGGCGGGTTCATATCCGGATCTGGCCAAAAACTGCAAAAAAAAAAAAAAAATACTAAATACTAGCTAACAATATCTTAATTTTGTAAGATCTGCTTCAATTCTGACATTAATAGATAACTTACAAATGAGCATAATTTTTAGAAAGCAACATAATGCTTAATTATAATATAAAGAAGTAATTAAAAACAAAGGTGTTTATAATGAAGTAGCATGTATTTTATTAGATAGACATCTAGATGTGGCCAGTAGACATAATAGCATAGTCAGCTGCTTGCACCTATCTGCAAAATCAGTGTAAATGAGACAGCTATAAACGCCTGACACAGGTGTATTATATTGCAAAATCCAAAACCATGTACAGTATTGCTACTGGTGATATGATTTTCCTAAATGTTGAACAACTTATGGTAAGTTTCTAATAAAATATTCCCATAAAACTTGGATCTATTAAATATGTGAAGAAAATAGTCGGTATTTATTTGCAAAATGGAGTTAAGTTCTAAGTTCGGATCACTAAAAGTACCCTTTTCAGCTGAATGTATGTCTTTGGTAGACATTGAAAAGAATTCAGGATATGGGACAATTCCTACTGTCTAGAACAGTCCCATACATTTTAAGAAATAATGTACTCCCAGTATCAATCCACTAAATACCAGTAGCCCCCAGTTATTGTGTTGTTATAAAAACCTTCCCACAAATGTTTGCAGTGCAAACTAACAGTAATACCATGCCTGCTGAGAAACTCTGCTCTCAACAGTACCTGGCACTTGGTATGTGTTTAATACATGCTTACTGATTGGATGGATAAGTGACTGCCAAATAGTAAATCCCTAAAAATAACCTTAACCTTTGACTATAAATAACAGAAAACTCAACTAACAGTAGTTTAGACAAATTGGGGTATACACATTTTTTGTTTTTTTCTGTAAGGAGTTTGGAGGTAGTCTACCCAAGGTTTGTCTTGCATTTCATGAAGTGGTCAGTAGCTATATTTCCTATTTCCTTTCAATTTTGCGGTCCTTGCAAATCTGTTATTTCATCACTTCATATATTAGGCATGGCTGCTCCATCTCTGGGTATTACATTTGCATTCAAAGCAGAAAAGAAGAAGGAAGGGGAAAGGATCATTGCCAGCAGGCAGCTTCCTCTTCCTCTTATTGGCCAGAACTGTGCCACAAGGTGAATGCTGGCTACAAGGGAAGCTATAATTCTTCCCCTCAAAGTGAATGAAACTAGAATTTTGTCTTCAGTAAGTTCTTGGTCTCGGGAATTCAAAGAATGAATCCACAGACCACAGATCAGTGGTAAGACAGGATTTATTTATTTAGTAGAGACAGAGTCTCACTTTATCGCCCTCAGTAGAGTGCCGTGGCGTCACACAGCTCACAGCAACCTCCAACTCCTGGGCTTAGGTGATTTTCTTGCCTCAGCCTCCCAAGTAGCTGGGACTACAGGTGCCTGCCACAACGCCCAGCTATTATTTTGTTTTGCAGTTCAGCCGAGGCTGGGTTTGAACCTGCCACCTTCAGTATACGGGGCCAGCGCCCTACTAGCTGAGCCACAGGCGCTGCCCAAGACAGGATTTATTTTAACAGAAAAGAATACAAAAAACACCAAAGTTCCTGGCAGATAGAAACAACCCAAGTTGGGTCGGGGAAGCGCACTCTCTCTCTCTCCCCTTCTCTAGGTTCTTTGTCTAGGGTGTGTGTGTGTGTGTGTGTGTGTGTATTTGCATGGGTCCTTTGTAGTTACATTTGGCCGACTTGGTAACAGATGAATGGATACAGCCCCTTCTGCTGGGGCAAGGTGAATGAGTGCATTAATAAATAGATACAGTCCCTTCTGCTGGGGCAAGGTGAATGAATGCATTAATGGCCTTTTCTTTCCCAGGCCTAGGAAACTTACATGAAATTGACCAGCCTCGGAAATGGTGGGGTTCTCTGTTCAGCCACAAGTGCAAGGGGAGGGAAATGCTAAGGCACTGGTGTCTCTCCAGCAGTTGTCTGGACCCTCTGGCTACTGCAGACCCTCCTCCCTATCCTCCAACCTGCTGGTTCCTCTGCCCACTGCACCAACACCACAGGAGCAGAGGGCAGGAGTGGAGGCTGCAGTTAGCTCGGGGGAGCTGAGGGCGAGCTGGGTGGGGCAGCCCCTGGGGAAGCCTCTCCCTCTACTCCCCCCCATCACAATAATTCTGCCATAGAAAGTGGACAAAAAAAAAAAAAATGAAGAAGAAGGAGAAAGATAAGAAACAAATGCCTTCAAACACAGTATTGAGCTACTAGCTGCCGAGAAAATAAAGATTCCAAGAAGCTAAAAATAAAGTGAACAAAGAACTCCTAGAAGTTGAGGGAAGTGCTGCGGTCTTTGCCTTGGGAATACATGTGATAACGCTGGTGATTTGGTATGTCATTTATAACAGCCTTGTAGGAAGTGAGGAGGCCTGCCAAGGGTGTGGAGTCTAATAGAAGATCTTTGACTCAAAGCTGGAAAAAAATATGGCAATCCACAGACTGGAAAATACTCACAAAGACTTGTATTCAGAAAGTATTAAAACTCCTACAAATTCATATCAAAAAGAAAAACAACCCAAGTTTTAAAAAGAGAAAAAATTCCTGAAAAAACTTTAAAAAAGAAAAAGATATATAATAGCCAATAAATTCATGGAAAAATACTCAACATCATTAATCATTAGGAAAGTGCAAATCAAAATCACAATGAGATACTATTATACATCCATTATAAGGGTTAAAATTAAAAAGCAAAGCAAATAAGAGAGGTGGTTGGAGGCAGGAAAAACCTGAACTTTCTTTTTTTTTTTTTATTGAGACAGAGCCTTAAGCTATTGTCCTGGGTAGAGGGCTGTGGCGTGACAGCTCACAGCAACCTCCAACTCCTGGGCTCAAGAGATTCTCTTGCCTCAGCTTCCTGACTAGCTGGGACTATACGCACCCGCCACAAGGCCCGGCTATTTTTTTTTTTTTTTTTTTTTTGGTTGTAGTTGTCATTGTTTGGCAGGCCCGGGCCAAATTTGAACCCACCAGCTCTGGTATATGTGGCTGGCGCCTTAGCTGCTTGAGCTGCAGGCGCAGAGGCTGAATTTTCATACATTGCTGATAGGAATATAAAATAATTCAGCACTTTCTTTCTTTCTTTTTTTTTTTTTAGAGACAAGAACAAGAGTCTCACTTTGTCGCCCTTGGTAGAGTGCCTTGGCGTCACAGCTCACAGCAATCTCCAGCTTTTGGGTTTATACGATTCTCTTGCCTCAGCCTCCCAAGTAGCTGGGACTACTGGCGCCTGCCACAACACCTGGCTATTTTTTGTTGCAGTTTGGCAGGGGCCAGGTTTGAACCTGTCACCCTTGGTACATGGGGCTGCCGCCCTGCTCACTGAGCCACAGGTGCCACCCAGATTCAGCAATTTCTTACCACATTAAACATATATGTACTATATATCCAAGAGAAATGACAACATGTATACACGAAAGCTTGTACATAAATGTTCACAGCAGTATTAATAATACAAGCCAAGATTTGGGGCGGCACCTGTGGCTCAAAGGAGTAGGGTGCCAGCCCCATATGCCTGAGGTAGCAGGTTCAAATCCAGCCCCAGCCAAAAACTGCAAAAAAAAAAAAAAAAGTTGGGCAGTGCCTGTGGCTTATAAGTACGGCGCTGGCCCCATATACCCAAGGTGGCGGGTTTAAAACTGCAAAACAGAAAAATAGCCAGGGGCTGTGGCGAGCGCCTGTAGTCCCAGCTACTCGGGAGGCTGAGGCAAGAGAATCGCCTAAGTCCAGGAGTTGCAAGTTGCTGTGAGCTGTGTGATGCCACAGAACTCTACCCAGGGTGATAAAGTGAGACTCTATCTCTACAAAAAAAAAAAAAAACAAAAAACCCAAGATGTGGAAAGAAGCCAAACGTCCAAATGTGGTATATTCTTATAATGGAATATTATTTAACTATAAAAAGGAATAAAGTACGGATACATGCTACCGTATGTATAGACCTTGAACTGTCATCCTACATAAAAGAGTCAGACACAAAAGCCACGTATCATGATGGTACCATTTGTATGGTTTGTATCTAGAATAGGCAAATCCACATAAGCAGAATGTCAGTTAGTGGTTGTCAGGGGCTGGAAAGTGACTTCTAATGGATAGAGGATTTCATTTGGGAGTGATAAAAATATTCTGGAATTAGGTAGTGGTGATTCTTACATAACTATACTAAAACCCATTAAGTTATGTACATTAAATGGATGAATTATATAGCATTTGTGTTATATCTCAATAAAATTGTTGTAAAAACAAATATAATCTATATATATCACTAGCATTGCCACCACCTCAAGATTGCCACTGCTAGCATCTCAGCACATCATCCTCCAAACTCATTTCTGTGCATCATATGTACCTGTTTAAAGAATAAAAATTGGGTCATACCATGCACACCACCTAATTTTTTTTTTTTTTTTTTTGGTGAGACAGAATCTCACTTTGTCCCCCTGGGTAGAGAGCCATGGCCTTATTATAGATCCCAGCACCCTCAGGCTCTTGGACTCAAGGGATCCTCCTGCCTCAGCCTCCCAAGTGGCTGGGACTACAGATACCTGCTGCAACGCCCAGCTAATTTTTCTATTTTTAGTAGAGATGAGGTCTTGCTCTTGCTCAGGCTGTTCTTGAACTCCTGAGCTCCAGCAATCCACCTGTTTTGGCCTCCCAGAGCAGTAGGATTAAAGGCATGAGCTACCGCAACAGGCCAAAAAGTGTTTTTAATTATAACATATATAGTTTTATAAAGTCATACCAAACTGGAAAGTCGTTGTCTTGTTTCTGATCTTAGGAGGAAAACTTTCAGTCTTTTATCATTATGTAGGATATTAATTCTGGAGTTTCGTAAATGCCCATTATTAGGATGAGAAAGTTTCCTTCTATTTCTCATTTGCCATCTTTTCTTTGTTTTCTTTTCTTCTTCTTCTTCTTTTTTTTTTAATTGAGACAGTCTCACTTTTTCACCCTCAGTAGGTGCCGTGGTGTCATAGCTCACAGCAACCTCAAACTCTTGGGCTCAAGCGATTCTCTTGTCTCAGCTTCCTGAGTAGCTGGGACTACACGTGTCCACCACAACACCTGGCTGTTTTCAGAGATGGGGATCTCACTCTTGCTCAGGCAATCCACCCATATTGGCCTCCCAGAGTGCTAGGATTACAGGCGTGAACAACTGTGCCCAGCGATTTTTTTTTTTTTTTGAGACAGAGCTTCAAGCTGTCACCCTGGATAGAGTGCTGTGGCATCACAGCTCACAGCAACCTCCAATTCCTGGGCTCAAGCGAGTCTCTTGCCTCTGCCTCCCAAGTAGCTGGGACTACAGGAGCCCGCCACAACGCCCGGCCATTTTTCGATTGCAGCCGTCATTGTTGTTTGGCGGGCCTGGGATGGATTCGAACCCGCCAGCTCAGGTGTACGTGGCTGGCGCCTTAGCCTGTTGAGCCACAGGCATGGAGCCCTTTTTTTTTTTTTTTTTTTAATCATGAAAGGATGTTAGGTTTTGCCAAATGCATTTTCAGTATCAATTGACATGATCATGTGAGTCATATGAATTTTCCCCCCTTATTCTATTAATATACTATATTATATTGATTAATTTTCATATATTGAGCCAGCCTTGCACTCCTGTGATAAATCTTACTTCATCATGGTGTAAATCCTTTTATATGTCTTGCTGGATTGAGTTTGCCAGCATTTGGTTGAGGAATGTTGTTTCTATATTCATAAAGATATTGGTCTGTTGTTTTCTCTTCCTGTGATGTCTTTGTCTTGCTTTTATATCAGGGAAGTAATGAGTTAGGAATTGTTCCCTCCTCTTTTCTTATTTGAAAGAGTTTATGAAGAATAGGCATTAATTCTTCCATAAATGTTTTGTAAAATTGACTAATAAAGCCTTATATTCCTGGCTTGGCTTGGCTTTGCTGGTAGTACTTTTTTTTTTGAGACAGAGCCTCAAGCTGTCAACCTGGATAGAGTGCTGTAGCATCACAGCTCACAGCAACCTCCAATTCCTGGGCTCAAGCGAGTCTCCTGCCTCCACCTCCCAAGTAGCTGGGACTACAGGCGCCCACCACAACGCCTGGCCATTTTTTGGTTGCAGCCGTCATTGTTGTTTGGCAGGCCCAGGCTGGATTCAAACCCGCCAGCTCAGGTATATGTGGCTGGCGCCTTAGCCCGTTGAGCCACAGGTGCCAAGGCTGCCGGTAGTGTTTTGATTACTAATTCAAGCCCTTTACTTGTTTTAGACATTTGCAGATTTTCTATTTCTTCTTCTGTTAGCTCTGGTACTTGTGTGTTCCTAGGAATTTGTCCATTTCACCTAGGCTGTTTACTTTGTTGGCTTATGATCGTTCGCTGTATGTCTAATGTCTTAGTTTAGGCTGCCGTAACAAAATGGCATAGACTGAGTGGCTTCAACAGCAGAAATTTATGTCTTACAGTTCTACAGGTAAGTCCAAGATGAAGGTGTCAGCCAATTTACTCCTGGTCAGGGCTCCATTTCTGCCTTGCAGACAGCGCCTTTTCTCTGTGTCCTCACAAATCCTTTCCTTGATACATGCATGTGAAAAGAGAGAGAGAGAGAGTGAGAGAGACCTTTTCTTTTTCTCTTTTTATAAGGTCACTAATCCCTTTCATGAAGCTCCCTCCTCATGATCCAGTCTAACCTGATTTACCTCCCAAAGACCCATCTCCAAATGCCATTACTTCAGGAGTTAGGCTTTTAACATGTGAAAGTGATGAAGGAAGGGCGTCAAAGCAGTTATAATCTTTTTTTGAGTTAGACTCTGTCACCCTGGGTAGATTGCCAGGGCATCATAGCTCACAGCAACCTCAAATTCCTGGATTCGAACTATATTGTCTTGCCTCAGTCTCCCAAGTAGCTGGGACCACAGGTGCCTGCCACAACGCCTGGCTAGTTTGTTTGTTTTTTTTCCTAGTTTTAGTAGAGATGAGGTCTCCCTATTGCTCAGTCTGGTCTTGAACTCCTGAGCTCAGACAAGCCACCTCCGTTGGGCTCCAAAAGTGTTAGGATTTTAGGCATGAGCCATGGCACCTCGCCCTTACAATCTTTTCCATTTTTGTGAGCTTGCTACTAATGTCCCCCTTTCATTGCTAATTTTAGCAATTTCAGTCTTTTTTTTCTTTGCTTGGTTGTGTTGGCTAAAGAGACATCAATTTTCTCGGCCTTTTTGATGAACCACTTTTTAGTTTTGTTGATTTTCTCTGTGATTATTCTTTTTTCTACTTTATGTCCACTGTAATCTTCATTTTTGTCTTCCTTTGCTTTGGGTTTAGTTTGTTCTTTTTTTCTAGACTTTCTTTCTTTTTTAAAAATGTAGGCATTTATAACTATACATTTACCTTTAGACACTATTTTCACTGCACTCCATATGACTTGGCATGCTCTGTTTTTAGTTTCATTCATCTCAAAGGATTTTCTAGTTTCCTCCATGATTTCCTTTTTGACTCTTTGATTGTTTACAATTATGCTCCATTTCCATGTATTTGTGAATTTTCCAAATTTCCATCTGTTATTAATTTCTAATTTTATTTCCCTGTGGTCAGAGAACATAACTTGTATGATTACAATCTTTTAAAATTTATTGAGGCTTATTTTATGGCCTAACATACGTTTTATCCTGGTAAATGTTCAATGTGTACTTGAGAAGAATGTGTATTCTGCTGTTGTTGAATGTAGTGTTGGCTAGGTCTCTGTTAATTTGATTATAGTGTTGTTTAAGTCTGCTGTTTCCTTGATAATTTTCTGTCTAGTTGTTCTATCCATTATGGAAGATGGGGTAATGAATCTCCAACTATTATTATGGAATTGCCTCTTCTTTAATTCTGTTAGTTTTTGCTTCTTAATTTTGGGTTGTTAAGTGTATATATATTTATAATCCTGTTTTTTTTTTTTTGAGACAGAGTCTCACTGTGTCACCTTCAGTACAGAGCTGTGGCATCACAACTCACAGCAATCTCAAACTTGTGGGCTTAAGTGATTCTCTTGCCTCAGCCTCCCAAGTAGCTGGGACTATAGGTGCCCGCCACAACGCCTAACTATTTTTGTTTTTTGGTTGTAGTTGTCATTGTTGTTTGGCAGGCCCAGCCTGGATTTGAACCCTCCAGCTTAGGTGTATGTGGCCGGTGCTAAGCTACAGGTGCTGAGCCATATATTTATAGTTCTTATATATTTCTGATGGATTAACTCTTATCATTATAAAATGTCCTTCTTAATCTCTAGTTAAAATGGGTTTTTTTTGTCTTAAAGTCTACATTGTCTGATATTAGTATAGTTATTATAGGTCTCTTTTTGTTTACAGTTTGACTGGTATACCTTTTTCCATACTTTTACTTTCAACTGCTTTGTGTCTTTAAATCTAAATTGTGTCCCTTGTATATAGCATATAAATTGGAAACTTGTGTTTTTACTAATCTGTTAACCTCTACCTTTTAATTCAAGTGTTCAGTCTATTCACACTTACTGAAATTACTGGTAAGGTAATGTTTGCATTCTCCACTTCTCTATTTGTTTTCTATATGTCTTGTATCTTTTTTGATCTTTCCTCCATTGCTGCTTATTTTTGTGTTAAAAATAGTGTACTATTTTAAAACTAATAGTTTCTAGAGCATTATTTTAATTCCTTCATTGTTTCTTCTACTATATTTATTTTGAGTTATTTTCTTAGTGGTTGTATAACAGCCAGGGTTCTCCAGACAGACAGAACCAAGAGGATATATATAGATATGTAAGAGAAGATATATTGGGAACTGACTCAAGGAATTATGGAATCTGAATAGTTCCTTGATATGTTGCCTGCAAACAGGAGAACCAGGAAAGCCAGTGGTGTAATTTAGTTCCCCTCTGAAGACCTAAGCACAAGGGAGCTGATGAAATAACTCCTAGTCTTGAAAACTGTAGTCATGGGGCTTCATTGGTGTAACACCCATTCCCGAGAACCCAAGTGGGAGGAGGGAGTTCTAGAATCTGAAAGCCCAAGAACCAGGAGCCTTAAAATCTGAGGGTAGGAGAAGATGAATGTCCCAATTCAAGAAGAGAATGAATTGACTCTTTCCTTGACTTTTTATTCCGTTCATGACCTCAACAGATTAGATGATGTCCACCTGCATCAATAAGGGTAAATCTTATTTGGTCAGTCTACTGATTCAAACTCTAACCTCTTTAGGAAACAACTTCACAGACATACCCAGATACACGTATAATACTTTATCAGCTATCTGAATATTCTTTGGGCCAATCAAGTTGACATATAAACTATCACATAAACCATAAAATTAACCATCACAGGTTACTCTGAAGATTATAATTACATCTTAATTTATAACAATCTAGTTCAAATTAATGCCAACTGAATTAAAATAACTTTGCTCCTAGGTGGCCCCATCTCCCTACCTGTGTTATTATTGTCAAAATTACACCTTTATACATTGAGTGCCCATGAAAGCAAAAACTATGGAAGGAATGTTTTGCGAATTTTTAAGTCATCCTTCCACAGGGGCCATGCTAGTCTTCTCAAAATTGTTCTAATTGCTCTTTTCTGAAAAGAGCGCAATGCAATTTGATTTTATCATTAAAACTTCACTCTGGCCTCAGAATGAAAAATGTGTTAAAGAGGAGGCCAGTTTGGAGGTGAGAAACTAAATAAAATAAAACATGCAGGAGTAAATCAGGTGAAAGATGCTAGTGGTCTAAACTAGAGTTCAGTACTGGAGTTCTGAAGAAGAGATGCAAAGAGCTTAACAAATTTGAAGGATATTAAAGAGATGATACTGACTAGTTACCAGGACATCAGATGTACATTTTAGGAAAAAAGAAGTCAAAATGATTAGTTTTTTGTGTCATCTAACTGAGAGAATTAAAGTGCTATTCCCAGAGATAGATAACATTGACATAGGAGCTTTGAGGAAAATTGCAACCAGCTCAATTTTAGACCTTTTGAATTAGTTACATTTGTAGGATATTCAAATGGAGACAGGAAATGTTCAGTAAAGAGTGGGATATCTAAGTTTAGAACTAAAGTGAGCAATATGGGCTGTGAGTAAAGATTTGAGTGATTAGCACGTAGATAGATCAATGAAGCCTTGAGAGTTTATTAGAACACTCAGCAGGAGTGTATAAGGTGATAATAAAAGAGGATAAGGGATAGAATCCTGAGGAACAGTAGAAATATTTCACTTTGAGGAAAAGAAGAAGACTCCTCCCAAGAAAGTGAGAAAGAGTAGCCCTAGAAGTACCTGGAAAACCGAAAGATTGTGTTCTCATTGAAGAGAAAGAAGGTATTGAGATGCCACATAAAATAAGGACCATATTGTTTTAATGACAGAGAAGGTCATTAATAACTGTGGTACATTGAAAATAGCCGCAAACTCTTTGCTATTCTCACTATTGGGAAGTAAAATCTATTTCCCTTCCCTTGAATCGGGACTGGATTGGATTTTATTAACCAACAAAATATTCTTTAACTTCTGAGACTGGGCAGTTTCTATTTTCACAAGATTGAAACCCAACTATCATGCTGTGGGAAGCCCAAATGTAGAGAGGCCAGGAGGAGAAGGATTGACTTCTCGAATAAGAGTTAATTCCATCTGCCCACCACATGAATGAGCCATAGTGGATGTTACAGCTCGGTCAAGCCTTCAGATGAGCACAGATGTATGCAGAAGAATTGTCCAGCTGAGCCTAGTCAAGCTGTAGAATCATGACACATTGTAAATGGTGCCTGTCATTTTAAATGACGAAGGTTAAGGGGGAGTTTGTTACTTAGCAATTGAAAACCTATTTTATTACTATTTTGTAATGTCTGTAAAAGCAGTAGTCTTTTTTTTTTTTTTTTTTTTGAGACAGAGCCTCAAGCTGTCATCCTGGGTAGAGTGCCATGGCATCACAGCTCACAGCAACCTCCAATTCCTGGGCTCAAGTGAGTCTTCTGCCTCCGCCTCCCAAATAGCTGGGACTACAGGCGCCCGCCACAACGCCCAGCTATTTTTTGGTTGCAGCCATCATTGTTGTTTAATGGCCCCAGGCTGGATTCGAACCCACCAGCTCAAGTGTATGTGGCTAGCACCTTAGCCAGTTGAGCCACAGACGCCGAGCCAAGAGCAGTAGTCTTAATAAGGAATTGCAGGTGTAAATTTCCATGCGCTAAAGAGTGACTTGAAAAATAGAAACTGTAGGCACCTAGTTTAAGAAGTGACTGTGAAACAGGGAAGGTATTTAGAGTGCTGTTAGAAGAAGTATTTGA
>CAUYRH010026825.1:0-40171 GCA_963574655.1 Perodicticus potto
GCTGGGACAGCCACAGTGAGACAGAGCTGGGACAGTCACGGTGGGACGGAGACGGGACAGTCACAGTGGGACAGAGCTGGGATAGTCACAGTGGGACGGAGACGGGACAGTCACAGTGGGACGGAGCTGGGACAGTCACAGTGGGACGGAGCTGGGACAGCCACAGTGAGACAGAGCTGGGACAGTCACGGTGGGACGGAGACGGGACAGTCACAGTGGGACAGAGCTGGGATAGTCACGGTGGGACGGAGACGGGACAGTCACAGTGGGACAGAGCTGGGACAGTCACGGTGGGATAGAGCTGGGACAGTCACAGTGGGATGGAGCCGGGACAGCCACAGCAACACTGTGGCTGGGAAGGGAGAGAGGAGGCATTCTCTGCTCCACCTAGAGACCCCTAGTTCCTTGCTTTCTGTGCCCCTTAAATCCAAATCATAGGAGGTCCTTTCTGTTTCATTTTTCTTCTCAGCCACCTCTGCAGAGGGTAACAGGAAACACTCTGTATGTGGCGGACAGTCCGCTTTACCAGTCTGCTTCCTGGTCAGGCAAACTGAGGGCTGAAGGCTTGTGTTAAGCCCCAAACAGCTTCGGCCTCTATTTGTCCAGGCTTGTGATTCTTTCAGCAGAACTCTCTGGAAACATATTTGCTTCTCAGCTATTTGATTCCAGGCAGATCCAGGCAGCTTTAACCATACCTAGGGTCCATTTTGCCTGAGTTAATTATGAGTTCCCTGACAACATAAGCCTTCTAGTCCTTTGTTCCTGACCCATAATGGGGAGACAGAAGCTCCACGGGGTGAAATGAGTTCCTTTGGCTCCACCCCTGGATTTGAACCCCATTTCCTAGGTTTGCAGAACCGTATTACCACTCCTGTCCATAATCCAAAACCTCCAGACTTATTATTTTGTTCTGTGTTAATAATTCCAAAGCCTTGATGAGCCCCTTTTACAGAGGCTCAGAGAAACTGCCCCAGATGCCGCTAAAGACAGCAGCCTCTTGGCACACAAGAGCTCCGTCCACACCCCACACTGAGAGACCTGACTGATTCTTACACAACTTCCAGCAGGGGAAATCTGTGCCCCTACCAGGTCCCCAGCCTCCACCCTCCCCTTTGAAATGCCTGTCTGAGAAAGTTTAACTGTGCCAGGGAATCTTACCTTTTGTTCCAGTGAACATGTAACATAGGCTCCTGACCTCTCCTCCTTACAGGGTGTATTACTAAGGGTTTAAAAGCGTGAATATGAATCTCTTACAGCTCAGACGCTGTCTCTATCAAGATTGGAGAGCCATCCCTTTGGAATGTAATCTGCAAAGAAGGGTAAGGCCCGTCTCCCAGTCTTGGTGGAGAGACAGAGCCCTAACTTAGATCCCTGCCAGCCAGCAGACAGAGCTGGCCTCACCTTACCTAAGCCCTGCATCCTTCCCTTCTCTGACTGCTGACCTCCCGTTCCTCCTCCTCCTTCTTTCTCCTTTTATTTTATGTACTTTTTTGAGACAGAGCCTCACTCTAAGTAGAGTGCTGTGGCACCAGCCTAGCTCACAGCAACCTCAAACACTTGGGCTCAAGTGATCCTCCTGCCTCAGCCTCCCAAGTAGCTGGGACTACAGGTGCCTGCCACAACGCCCGGCTAGTTTTTCTATTTTCAGTGGAAGTGTCTTGTTCAGGCTGCTCTTGAACGCACCTGGCCTCCTAGAGTGCTGGAATTACAGGTGTGAGCTACCACACCCAACCCCATCTTTCTGTCTTTAAAATGCCCAACTCACCTCTACACAAATCGGAATGCCGGTTGGGCCTCCCCAATGTCAGTAGTTACTGAACAATGTGTTCTCACTGCTTTAGTTAATGTACAGCCATGTTTATTTTTGATACCCCTTTCAACACATGCTTTTTTTCACAGACACCATTTTTGCTCCTTCCAAAAGCTCAGTGTCCCTCCCAAACTTTAATGCACATCTGCTTCCCGGGGAGGTGGGAGTGTGCTTGTTAAAAACACAAAGTTCCAAACATCTTTCTCCCGGGATTTGGTTTTGTGGAGATCTGCATTTTAGCAAGGAGATCCCCTCCCAGCCCCCGGGGCGATCCTGGTACTGAGGGGCAGTGATCGGCTGCCACCCTGGGCAACATCTCCTTGTTCTTCCCATAACATCCACCTGGCAGGGGACAAATAACACTCTGCAGAAACGTAGCAAATTCTTCCGAAGGTGCTTGAGGGCATGTGAAAAGCACTTCATTAATTTTCACCCCAGTCCTTGGAGGTGGAATCGTGATAGTCATAATTATCCCTCCATCACTTTGAAGGACTGAAGTGCTCTTACAGAACAAACTCAGCCCCGGAACCTGCCCAGCAGGCTGACGGGGTGCCAGGCTGTGGAGGAGCAGGGCAAGGACACACAGGGCTCCTCAGAGGCCAGGCTTCAGCCACCGTGCAAGAAGGTGCCTCCCCTGCCCCTGTCCGGAGGAGGGAGGGGCAGGGAAGGGCAGGACGAAGCGGCGGAAAGGAGAAAAACCAATGTCATATCTGATCAATGGGCCACAAAAGGAATTCACTGAGTTTAATAAAATATTAAGTTAGTTGCCCAATATTTTCAACTCGGGTAGCTGCACATAAGAATTCAAATCTCTGGGGCGGTGCCTGTGGCTCAAAGGAGTAGGGCGCTGGCCCCATATGCCAGAGATGGTGGGTTCAAACCCAGCCCTGGCCAAAAACCACAAAAAAGAAAAATGCAAACCTCTGGATTTTCATGAAGAATCAGAAGCCCTGGAGACGCATAGAGCTGACAGCCCTTTGCTTTGTACAGGGGGTGCAGCCTCTTGCCACCAAGTGACGTATGAGCTCATAAGTGTGCCCTGTCCAGGCCCTGGAGGCGGTCGCATGGAGGCTCTGGTCAACTCAGCCGGTCATGGTTCCTATCACAGCTAAGCTTGGGGAGAGGACTGGCACTGTCCCTCGTCACCAAGTGGTCAAACGCCTGTCTTGCCAGGTTTGGGGAACCCTGAGACGGACAGGAAAGCCTGGGAAAGACTGTATCACTGTCCCAGAGATCCCTGCCCCAACCTCCAGGAGAGCGGCAGGGTTGGTGCATTTTATCGCCAACTGGAACAAGCAAATCACCCTGGAATGTCCTAAAACCTGCTCTCTCCACATCATTGTGGTCCGGCCAAAGAAACCAAAGAGGAAGGTGTGGAAGCAAAGCCGCTCCTGCCAGAGGGAAAAATTGTACTTAGGCGTTTCTGGCAGCAAAAACGTTTGAATAAACAAGAAGTTCTAAGAGAAGATGAACAGCTTTAGAATGGGTTTATCACCAACAAAGCTACCACAGGCTCCAGGCTTTCTTCTAATATTTTAAAATTAAGTTAACATTAAAACAGGGATTTAATGAAGTCTGAGGAATAATCCGGCCTTTGACTAAGATAACTAAAATTCCGTTTTAATATGCAAAACCATACACAATAGCTGCATTCAAGCAATAATTCAGAAAACATTCATCACAATTGTAAGTTCACACAAAATTATGAGGGGGAGATCTGAGAACCATCACAGCAGTTCCAATATGAAGAAATACGAGGAAACTAAATATGCAATGGTTTTTAATTCAAAACCAACTACAGGGCATATTGAGAAGTATCAGATTACTCTGATATCTTAACTGCAACACTTACACCCCAGATACCTGGTAGTCTGAGAATCTGTGGAAATCAAACCTCTCTACAACCGGCCAAATACATGGTCCCCTCCCACTGGCGGTAATTAGCCATCCTTGGGCAATTGTGTGTTTTCCTTAAGCAATTGAACTGAATTCCAGAATCTCTATCATTTTGCCACAAGTTCCCTGTTCATGATTCTTGCTGTCCGGGCTATGAGCTCAGAAGGTATCCAGAAACTAGCTCTTAAAAATCGCACTACATGGCTCACCGAGTACGGTGCCAGCCACATACACCAAGGCTGGCAGGTACTGAGCCAGGGCCTGCTAAACAACAACAACTGCAACCAAAATATAGCCGGGCATTGTGGTGGGCACCTGTAGTCCCAGCTACTTGGAAGGCTGAGACAAGAGAATCACTTAAGCCCAAGAGTTGGAGGTTGCTGTGAGCTGTGACACCACGGCACTCCACCAAGGGTGACATAATGAGGCTCTGTCTCAAAAAAAAAAAAAAGCCACACTACAAAAGATGGGTATTTTCCAGCAGGTGTATCAGATTTATGAACATGAAGCGTGTAATTACCGAGTAAAGACAGCTGTGTTTCATAGGGTCAGATGGAATTCCCTGTCTAGAAGCAAAGCACGAACAATTTCACCCAGGAAGTTTCTTCTTTCCCATCTGTCCACTGAGTCTTTATGAAGAACCTTCTGTCTGGAACACTGTGAGTGATAGTGGACATGCCAAGATGAATCTCAAAATCACTGTGGGAGTGAGGGGTGCATGAGCATAGGTTTATACAAAATTACTAACTGCCACTCCAGGACTCTTAGAGTTAAGATTCTGTTCCAGAATTAAGAGAGTCTCTCTCCGGCAAAGAGCAGAACAGTACACCTGCCATAGTAAAACATAAAACCAGGACTCCAATAACTCCAGTTGGTATGCCAGTAATTTAACTGTGGGGGAAAAAAACCCTCAACACTCTTAAGAAGAACATAACAGAATCAGAGTCTATAATGCATCATTTACGATGAGTCACCACAGAGACCTCAGCTTTATGCCTTAATACTCCCCGTCTCTCTATGGAATGAAATACATGGAGTCCCTGAAAAATATAGCTTTCCTAGTTAAAAAAAAAAAAAAAAAAATCTTTTCAGCAAAGTAAGAAACACAGGCCACTCCCTCGAGGATCACATAATCAAGCCATCAGGTCAAATCTGGGGGCTCTGAGAATACTTTACAACAGAGGTTCTCGACCTGTGGGTTGCGACCCCTTTGTAACAATGAAAATACGTTGTGGCATTAGGAATATTGAGAACCACTGCTTTAGAAGGAAGTCAGATGTACCTTAAGCTCTGAAGACTCAGTAAGTCTGAGCCAGGAAAAGGAAAAAGAAAGTCGAAAGACTAGAGACAAGAAAAGGATGTGGGCACAGCTGGAGCATACATACGAGGGAACAGAGGGGAGGAATTGGCGGGACGAGGCTGGAGAGGCAGGCAGATTAGGAAGGGCCTCATCCATTGTGTTACCAAATTGGACTCTTCTGAGAGTGATGAAGTGCCAACCACAGTTGCAAGCAGAAGAGCTATATCATCAAATTTTAGTGCTGAAACATCCTCCTGGATTCTATGATGAGTCAATCTGGAGAAAATTGTGTTTGAGGTATCCACAGAATGCTCACCATATTCTGTAAGGAATTGAGTTTTTTGGAGCAGAGGTCAGCAGAAAGGTTTAGGCTGGTATGGATTCTTCAGCCTACTGAGTATCTCTGAAAACCTGAAAGTAAATGAGATATTCAAGGATCAATTGAGGAAATAAAAATACCCTAAGCAGAAACCTGAGGATCACCAATATTTGGACCTAATTGGTTAATACCATTAACCAACATCACTGGAAATAACGTATTTTATAGTACAGATAGGGCCTTCCTGAAATCTGTCTAAATTAATGAATCTTCAAACACAAAGTTCACTTAATTGATTTCAGTTTCTCTGTTTTAGAGAATCTTGTAGAACAGTGATTCTCAATTAGGGAAGATTTGTCAATGTCTAGAGATTTTTGGTTGCCACAATAGGGAGATATTATCAGCATTTAGTAGGGAGAGGTCAGAGGTGCTGCTGACCATCCTACAATGTGCAGACAGCACCCTCTCCCCAACAAAGAATTAACCAGTCCTGAGTCTCAATAGTGCTAAAATTAAGAAGCACATTCCCACTGTAGGCCTACGGGTCTATGCACACTGGTGATTTCTGTGCTTTCTCCCCAGTATTCCTGTGTGGGAACTCCAGGCTCTACAGCTAATACATGGACCAGATAACCATCAAATACACTGCTGTCATCATATAATGGAATGAATCTAAAATCGGGCAATATAAGACTACAAGGATTTGGGGAGGAATACAGCTTTTACTTGTTGCTATAAATGTGGGGAAACTAACCAAATAAATTCAGGGTCAGGAAAGGAGTATTTAGGGCAACTCTGGGAGTCCATCTGCTAAAAGGGAGAGAGCAGATGTTTGAGGAGCCTCAACAATCATCATGGAACTTGGTGCAGGAGATCCATGATGCCAAACCAATTAACATTATGAAAGATATGAATGGGTGGTACCAGGAGGTGTTTAATATTTCATAAGCACAATGGTCTCGCCAGTCTTGGAGGAAATATTTAATCAACATTATTGATGCTGATTTTGTGCCTTATTAATAAAAGAAGCAAGCCAGGGTCATGTGGTCAAAGGCTTAAAAGGATCTGAGGGTCCCACTCTCTGATTATAGTAGGGTAGAGCTGCGCCGTGTTGCCCACAGAAGAAAGAAAAGACATGGACTTTGCCTGGAGCTGAGCCCCAGGATGGCTTTGTCTTCCCAGAAGTGAACTTCCCACTGTTGTAAAACTCTGCTCTGACCCAAACAAAAACTGGGCTCTGGAGCCTAACTGGAGCATTAGACCTGGTTTGAACCAAAGTTCCATTTAGCCTGGGGTTCTAAGAAGGATGAGCACATCTGACAAAACTCTACCAGACAGGGGCGGTGCGTGTGGCTCAAAGGAGTGGCCGTATACTGGAGGTGGTGGGTTCAAACCCAGCCCTGGCCAAAAAAAAAAAAAAAACCCTCTACCAGACAGTGAACAAAAGAGCTTCCTAAGAGATGACTGAGAGAGAGAGAGGATACAAGTAAGCACATTTACACAAGAAAGCCAAGCTACTTTGCTATCTCACAGTGTCGTCTACCAAAGCAGCATCACTTAGAAACACATAATCTCAAGCCCTACCCTGGACCTACCAATTTAAAATCACATTTTAACAAGATTTTCAGATAAAGTCTAAGAAGCACTGATTTTTTTCCTCTTGGTTGAAAAAAGAGTGTGATGGACTCAGGTTGAAGTGGCTACCGTTTGCCAGAAGGCCTCCCTGCCCAGCTCCTCAGGTTCATATTTGAATGCTGTGGTGCTCCTAGAGGAGCTACTTTACTGAAACTCTGTTCACTGGTTCAGAAAAGGATAGATATAGATTTGGTACACAGAGAACATGTTAGGCAAATTGAGGGAAAGACATTTCCTCACACTAGGAGAAATACAGTTGTGGCACTTTTCAATGGATATGCAAGACCATTCAGGTTCCTCAAACATCTGCTTTGTCCCTCTGAGCAGATGACCTCCCTGAGTTGACTTAAGCAATCAGATGGGAACATCTCTTCTCTATTCTACTAAGTGTCAAAATGCAGCATAAGCATCACTTGGTTTCCTCCCATTCATCTCTCATCAGGATAGAGGAATCCTCTCCCTATATTTGGCTAAACCCTGCAGGGCTATTCTGGAATCCAAGGGAGTGCTCAGCTGCTGCAAGTCAATAATCACCACCACACCTGAGCATGAGCAGGGCTGTGCTCAAGCCTTGGAGGCCAACAAATGCCACCTCCATTAATCTGAGTGGAACATCACTCAAGCCAGTGTGGGCTAACAGTCACCGCTGCTGACAGAACTAGACAGGACAATCACTCCACAGTGCATGACTGCCAGTGACAACCACAGGTAATTAGTGAGCCAGGAGACACGGGAGAGTAGAGTTAAATGCTGCCAGTGTATCTACCCATCTCCTGCCAGATAAGTACTTAGGAATAGGACATAAGTGTGCCATCCAGAGACCTCTCTTTCTTTCCACTAAATAGGAGAGTTCCCAGCAGAAGAGAATATGTATACCACAAACCTATCTGTCTTGAACTGACGGAAGAGATTTCAGATGAGAAGGAGCTAGCATAAGACCTCTGGCAACATGAACAAGATGTTTCAATACCTCAAAGGATCACTTTAGATCTCCAGCTATGGACCTCCAATGGAAAGGAAATTGTCAAAATTTATGATATGGAATTCAACACATGGATGGCAAATAAGAAGAATGGAATTGGTGAGAAAGTTGAAAATGAACACATAGAAATAATTTAGGACATAAATTAAAAATCTCAAAAGTGATAGACAACATAAGAAAGTTAAAAAATGAAAGAGTCATTTAAGGGATTTCAAAATATAGCAGAAAGCTTAAATAACAGCCTAGACCAAGGAGAAGAAAGAATGTTGGAGCTTGAAGGTAAAGCTTTCAAATTAACCCAGGCAGGCAAAAATGTAGGAAAAAACAATCATTTAGAAAAATATCATACTAAGTAAAAAGAACTAATTTAAGAATAATAGGTACCCATGATGAAAAAGAAGAAAAAACAAGAACCATGCAAAACATATTTGAGGGAATAATTGAGAAAGGCTTCCTTGGTATCCCCAGAGATTTAGATATCCAGATACAAGATGGTCATTGAACAACTGGAAGAGTCACATCAAATAGGACATTATTAAGACATATAGTTCACAATCTGACCAAAGTCACAATAGAAGAGAAAATTCTAGAAGATGAAATGAAACCAACAACCAACTTACCAAGGAAAACTCATCAGACTAACACTAAACTCATCAGTGGAGACATTACAACCAGAGGGACTGGGGTCCAACTGTTAGCCTTCTTAAACAGGATAACTTCCAGCCAAGAATTTTGTATCCTACAAAACTAAGTTTTATAGATGAAAGAGACATAAAGTCTTTCCATCGCTAGACCTGATCTATAGCAAATGTTCAAAGGGCTCTATACATGGACTAGAATAATCAATACTCACTAGTGTTAAAAAATCCCAAGTTCACAGCTCTTATAAAACAGTATCACAGGCAGCACCTGTAGCTCAGTGAGTAGGGTGCCAGCCCCATATACCAGGGTGGAGGGTTCAAACATGGCCCCGGCCAAATTGCAACCAAAAAATAGCCAGGCATTGTGGTGGGTGCCTGTAGTCCCAGCTACTCGGGAGGCTGAGGCAAGAGAATCGCCTAGCTCAAGAGCTGGAGGTTGCTGTGAGCTGTGATGCCACAGCACTCTAGTGAGGGTGACAAAGTGAGACTCTGTCTCTTAAAAAAACAGTATCACAAGGAGGAAAACAAAACAAGTATCATTTAATATGATGAATAGAATATTATATCATATTTCAGTGCTAACACTGAACATAAACAGCCTTAATGATCCACTCAAAAGATACGGATTAGTTGAATGGAAAGAAAACACAACCCAAGTATATGTTGTCTCCAAGAAACCCATCTCTAAACCACAAGGACTCTCATAGACTCAAGGAAAAAAGTCTTACATTCAAATGGAGACAAAAGCTAGCAGGGGTAGCTATACATATATGAAACAGACTATAAAACACCAATGGATAAAAAAGACAATGACAGTCATGATATATTAATAAATGGAGAAATATTGTAAGAAGATATAATAATTCCAGATATATAGGTACCTAACACAGCAGCTCCCAAATTCATAAAACAAATTTGACTAGATTTAAGCAAAACAAACAAACAGCAACATCATAATAGCCAAGGACTTCGACATTCCACTGACTGAACTGGAAAAACTGAAGCAGAATAATCCACACATAAACACTAGATATCATCTGGACTACAGAATAAATGAACCTACAGACACTTATAGAACATTCTACCAAAAACTACAGAATACGCATTCTTCTCATCTTCTAAGATAGATCATATCTTAGGCCACAAAACAAGTCTCAACAAATTCAGAAAGATGCAAATCATACCTTATATCTTCTCAGACCTCTGTAGAATAAAACTAGAAATTGATTCCAAGAGGAACTCTCAAATCTACACAAAGTCATGGAAATTGAACAACTTGCTGCTGAATGACCCTTAAGTGAGTGATGAAATTAAGTAGGAAATTAAAAGATTTTTCAAAATGAATGACAGAGGATACAAACTTCCAAAATCGATGTGCTAAGGAGAAAGTTCATAGCTTTAAATGCTTACATCAAAAACATAGAAAGATTACAAATTGATAACCTCACATACACTTAAAGGAGCTAGCAAAAGAACTAACCAAACCCAAAGTTAGCAGAAGAAAAGGAATAACAAAGCTCAGAGAGGAGGAAAATAAAGTGGAAACAAACAGAACCAAAACACAATACAAAAGATCAAAGAAAATAAAAAGTTGTTTCTTTGAAAAGATAAACATATTGATAGACTACTAGGTAAATAAATCTGAAATAGAAAAAGACTTAAAAAAAAATAAACCTCAATCAGAAATGAAAGAAGAGAGAGAGATTACAACCGGTGGTACTACATGAATACAAAATGCCACCATATGGGTTCTATCTCACGACTATGAACACCTCTACACACACGAACTAGAAAACCCACAGGAAATGGATAAAGTCTGTGTTTCGGTTTAAGTGTTGGTTTTCTTAGAAATCTGGACTTTGGATACTGCCTCTGTGTCCCCACTTCCTCTATTGCAGTGGAATTCTGTGCTTGCAGGTGGTTTGTTCAAGATTCAGGATGGAGTCTTGCATTCCCAGTGCTAGAACTTTCCAGCAGGGTGCCTGGTGCCCAGGAAGCAGGCAATGCTGATTCATTTCATCAAATTTTGTTACAGGAGCTCTGAAGCTCTGGTCATCATCCTCATGAGGAGACAGTGACAACCAGAAAGAGGTATGAAACCTACTTGGTATGGAAGTGGTCATCAGACTCAGAGACTGAGTGCCAAGCGGACACCATTGTCTGGGCTCCTCAGTGGCCAAGCTCAGCAGACACAGCAGATCTAGTGAGTGGGACCAGATCCAGCTGAGGGACCCTGGAGTGGAAGTGGGAGCAGGTGGGCTCCAAACAGCTGAATGCTTTCATTTATGAGAAAGTATGAGCCAAACCCTGGGGCCTTCCAAAAATCCTAAGTGACCTGTTAAAGAGGACTGGAGCTCTAAGTCAGCCATGCAGAACAGAGAGTGTGCAATGCAGCATGGTGGCCATTGTTTCTGTGGGCAGGTAAGGCAATGAAGTGTGTCAGCCATTGTATCTGTGGGCAGATGAGGCAATGAAGTGTGTCAGCCATTGTATCTGTGGGCAGATGAGGCAATGGAGTGTGTCGGCCATTGTATCTGTGGGCAGATGAGGCAATGGAGTGTGTAGGCCGTTGTAGTGTCTGTGGGCAGGTAAGGCCTGGATACACTCATTTTCTACCCAGGTAGATATGACATCATCCCTGCCCTTCAATTAACTTTACCAACTAGTGGAAGAAAAAACTGACAAAATATTAACTTTATAGGATAAAAAGTGCTGTAAAACTAAGCTACTGAGCCCTAGTGACCTTTAACCAAAGAAAGGGGCCTGACATAATTGCTGTTTCCCCCACTGCCGTACCCACAATGAGCCAGAAGTGTGGCCAGAAAGTGGCATGGGATGGATGGGACGGCCAGCTTTCTGGGACTTATACCCCATTGTACATGCTTGTTTTATCAAAGTATTTATGTATTTATGGTTTTTTTCGTTTGTTTGTTTGTTCGTGGTTTTTGGCCGGGGCTGGGTTTGAACCCACCACCTCCAGTATACGGGGCCAGTGCCCTACTCCTTTGAGCCACAGGCACCGCCCTCAAAGTATTTATTTTATTTCCTAATCCTCAGCAGGGCCATGTTTCTCCCCAGCTGGAGAAGCAGAGGGCTAGAGCTCTGAGTCTGGGGGTGGAGTGAGAGTGGAGTCCAAGATCACGAGGTCCCATCTGAGGGCCTTGTGCACCAGACCTGGACCCTGCCTTCTGTGATCTATTTCTCCCTAGAGGTGTGTGTCTGTGTTTTTCATTTTAATCATATTCTAGAACCATCGGTCTCTGATTGAGGCATCAGTTTTGACACTTGAGGTCCAGGAAGGTGAGATGATGAGTGAACCCAGGTGGCTCGCCCTAGAGGGGTGTGTCTGTGCCCTGGCTAATGGGGACCCAATTTCCCAGCTCCAGCTGCATGTCCTGCAAGATTTGCAGTCTAATTTTGTCAGATCTATGGTTTTCCAAGAAAGGTCAAAAAGTCTAGATTTTAAAATATTGACTCAAAACACTTTTTAACTCTTTGAGGACCTGTCCGGTACTGTTGAGTTCATCAGCTTGTGACCTCTTTTCTGCCAACCAAGACTTGAGTACCCCAGAACAACTTGGCAATTCCTCTCTCGGGATTCCTTGAGAGAGGAATCCTTTCACTGTGAAATCCCTTCTCTTTCCTCTCACCACACACTGGGTCAGTCTGCAAAGCCAGTGAATGTGGACTTTCTCATACTGCCTTGTCCCCAAGCAGGCTCAGCAGGTGCACCCCTGGCCAGAAAGTCTCAAAAGAGGGGTTTCCAGAGGCACAGAGAAGAGAGAACGATGGCAAATGAGTAAAGGAATCAGCATTAAAAAAAAAAATCCTACCCCAATAGGATTGTACAAATTCCAGGGAAAGGACCGTGTAGAGAGGGGATGAGGTGATCTGTGTAATCACAACACCATGTCCACCCCAACCAGGTGCATGCCCTTGAACTGGGAGGGGGGGCCTGCACATGGCACCTGTTTACAGATTAGACATTTAGAGGCATTGAAAAGTATTCATCTCTTTTACTACTTCTTTCAGTATGTATAATATTAGCAAAATGTTCCAATGGCTGGTAAATCATCTTTAATGCCTTCGGAACTCATCGTAGTAATGTTAACCATGATGGATTCCTTTGGTATTTAAAGAACTAGATTGTCAATTAGCTTTTATGAGATACATCACAGTCATCAGCCTCGGATCAGACCTCCTTTTCCGAAGAAGTGAGTTATTAAAATGTACAATAATTTGCTTTTATTATAATCTAGCCAAAGCTAGTCTCCAAAATAATTTAAAGTTTTTAAGTTGCAATCTAAGAGACCTTTTCTTCAAGATGACTGCATAATATAGTGTCACCGTTCTTGGTTAATTATTTTGCAGAGTGTGAAGTTCAGTTAATCGTTTCTTGCAAGGACCAAATAACATAGGTGCTTCCTAATAGCCTCTCCGGGAATAACTACTGTCCTTTCAGAAGCTAATTAATCAAGCCGCTCGTAAAAACTTATGTAACTACCCACCAGGGCGAGAGTCCCCTGAGCCCTCCGTGCTTCTGGAAATCACTTGCCCACTATGTTGACCTTGGCAGAGAGAAGGGCAGTGAGTCAACTTGACTTGGCATAGGAGACACCAGGGACCTTCCATGCCATCCAGCCTGGTCATCTGCTCAGGACAGTCTGGAATTTTAAAACTTCATTTTGACTGTGGGTGCCCTTCAGAACTTAACCTAAGCTATCTGAAGCTTCAGGAGGCAACGATACATGGGCTTCCATGGAAGAGTGGAAAGAAGAAGAAAGGCCCAGTTCTCTGCTCTGAATTCAGTACATTGCTATAAGTTTAATTTAATCACCATTGGCCAAGGCCTCAAGGAAAATCAAATCAGGGGAAATATTGCGTTTGCCCTCAGGAATGCACCTACAGGTACACTCCAGCTGATGCTCAGATGAGGCAGAGTTTGTACCTGCGCCCTCTGCAGCCCCATGACTGTTCACTGCCCCACCATCAGTTACCTCACTGACTATGATTCGTAGATTCTTGTTCTTATAATCTGTCTCTGCAGTAACCTGTGAATTCCTTCGGGGCAGAAAACTTCATCTCTCTAACTGCAGTCCCTTGCATGATACAGGACACATTTATTTAATGAACCAGTGAATATAATAACAACACTTAACGAGCATTTAATGAGCTTGTATTAAGCAGGTCCTAAGTTAGATCCTTTACAAATATCTCATATAATCCCTCTTTTTTTCTTTTTTTTAAAATTTAGTCATATATACATAGATCATCAATACATTTATGCCTTTGTGGGATCCGATGTGTTCATTATTTGTACAAATTGGAGTGCTTACATCCTACTAATCAATATAGCTTTCACCTCATTTACTTAATCACAGTGTTAAGACATTTGTGTTCAATACTTGGTAGATTTGACTTGTACCCTTGCAATATGCTTCGTATGTAAGGTCCCACCATTAACGCTCCCTCTATTGAACCACGCCCCTCCCCATCCCACTCCCCTTCCCTCCTTCACCCTGGGCTATAGTTGTGATTCATCTTTCATATGAAAGTGTGAGTGATTATAAATTGGTTTCATAGTAGTACTGAGTACACTGGATATTTTTTTTTCCATTCCTGAGATATTTTATTAAGAAGAGTATTTTCCAGTTCCATCCATGTAAACATAAAAGAGGTAAAGTCTCCATCTTTTTTTAATGGTGCATAGTATTCCATGGTATACGTATACCATAATTTATTCATGGGTCAAAGGGCACTTGGGTTTCTTCCAAGACTTGGCCGTTATGAATTGAGCTGAAGTGAACAATCTGGTGCATGTATCTTTGTTGCCAATTGATTTTTGGTCTTTTGGATATACACCTCCCTCTTACAGTCCTGCAGGGGAAAGTGTGGGGGAAATATGAAATATTATGCTTCCCATTTAACTTAATAATTTAAGACCTGGAGAGATTGGAGTAATTTGTCTGAAGACCCACAGCAGTGGAGTGGCAGAGTTAACAAGGACTCCTTGGTCTGACTCATGGGTTCATACTCTTTTTTTTTAATTTTCTGAAAATTTTATTAGGCAATTTTTCGAACATATAGTACAGTTGAAAAAATTATACAGCAGGGCGGTGCCTGTGGCTCATTGAGTAGGGCACCAGCCCCATATACCGAAGGTGGCGGATTCAAACCCGGCCTCAGCCGAACTGCAAAACAGAAAAATAGCCAGGCGTTGTGGTGGGCACCTGTAGTCCCAGGTACTCAGGAAGCTGAGGCAAGAGAATCACCTAAGCCCAGGAGTTGGAGGTTGCTGTGAGATGTGTGATGCCACGGCACTCTACCGAGGGCGAGTGAGACTCTGTCTCTACAAAAAAAAAAAAAAGCAAAAAAAAAAATTATACAGCAATCATCCAGACACCCACCACATACATTTTATAATTTTCTTCTTCTCCACATGTAGGGAATTTGTTCATAGGGAGGCCTCAAGTTTTGTGTGCCCCTCGTCACAGTGACCCCAGATTCCTGTTGGGTGTGTTATAAACAGACGAGCCATTCTTCAGGCCCCTGCTCTGAGCACACCCCTGGTTCAGACCCTTGGCCATTATGCATTACTATTCCAACAGAAACTCCAGAAAGGCTTCCAAAGTCACACTCACACTCTAAAGAGAGGGATCCATTCCAAATGAAGGCAAGAGACGGGGTGCGAAGTGTGCCGTAAGATTCTGAAAGCTTTCCTGGAGCGAGGGGCCTCTGAGCAGGTCTTTGAAGTCCAAAAGGACTTGCTTTAGTTACAGTCAGAGTGCTCATAGGGAGAAAGACTAGGCTGAATTCAGGGAAGAGAAGGATGAGCATTTCTGTAAGGCTGTGAGCATGAGGATGAGATGAATTGTCTGCATCTCAGAGTCTATCCCTAGAATCTCAGCAGTTAACCTGGGAGAGCCCAAAGAAGCAGCCCTATTTCACCCCACGTCTCAACCCAGCAACCCATTGGCATTAATTTGGGAATGGCAAGAGTTGAATCACTGCACAAAATGGTTATTTTCGCAAATGCTCCCCTGGTGAATATAGAACATCCCCCCTCCCCCCATGAAAGCAATAGGGAGGGGAAATAAGAGTTCAGTGGCCAACAGCCTCTGGTCAGGGGAGATAACACTTCAAGCCTGATTTAAAACGCCCATGTGTCAAAAACAGCTGCTGATGAGCATCTCTCAGTGAATGTTCTAGGCTTGCCTTTATCAGGCTTCCTCCAGCCATGGCTCAGAACTATGGGTCAATGTGGGGAGGAGGAGGACTGAGCTGGAAAGGGATCATTAGGAGAGGTGTGTAAATGGGACAAGTCCCGGGGCCAGGGCATCTGAACATTATTCTGAGTCAGTTTGTTTACGTAACCACAATCCATTCTGCTGGATGCCCTAGGGAAAAATAATCCACTAGAGGACTGAATTCAAAGTCTATTACATGAGTTAAACGCAAATAAGTGACTCAGTGATAAGGAGGAGGCCCCTCTTTCCCATCATTTTGCCAAAATGAACTCTTCATTGGTTGAGTGATGCCACCTCCCCCACCCACCCCCCATTCCTTAGATTAGTTTGAGCTGGTTCTGGAATATTTATTAAGGAGACCTTTCATTATAAAGAAGCCAAGTACCAGTTACCTGAAATATATGCAAGTTTTTAAAGTCTAAATTCAAGGTTTAAAACCTTTTTGCTTATGAAAAATGTCCTACCTGGCCTCTCCCTGTCTCATTTGGGAGATTAAACGGTAGCTATATAGTTGAACTGCAATTCGCTTGGCTCTGAAGAAGCTATTATCATTGAAATTCAAGACCCTTGATCTAAGGTGTCTTGGAAAACTATGGCATGCTATATACAATATATCAGAGTGAAGAGTATAATGCAAAATTAGGCCTTGTAAAGAGTTACAGGAGAAAGCCTTGTATGAAACAAAATATAGAAAATATAGTTGTCATAACAACAGGTCTACATGGGCTGTGTGTCACCCAGGACGTCTGAGGTGTGGGTTACCTCAATCCAGGGAATAGCTGGAATACATTCAAGTGTTTAGCTAGCAGGGTATTTTTTTTCTTCTCCAATGAAAATGTATTTTTTTTTTCTCTCTTGAGCAAACAACGCAGGAATATAACTAAAGCAAAGAGAGCCTCGGTCTGGCAGGGACAAGGAAATATTTCAACCCACGAGAGGATCAGGATGTGAAAAATTCAAGAGAAATAGGATTTTGCAAAAGTAGAGAGCTGAATTTGCAAGGTCACTTGGTACCAGTGACAAAAATATTATAAGCAAAAAAAAGATAGAAAAAAAGAGAGAGACACTACAGAACAGAGGCTTTCACAGAGATATTTGCCACGTGAAGTTACATATCCTGATTACAGAAGATGTCGAGTATTCACTAAGATTCTGGTCTCTCTTGCATTGCCATGATGCTGTTCAAAAGTAGTCATTAACTCTCGATACCGTGAGACCAGAAATGTGCCACTCACCGTACATGGGACATCATTCACAAGACTCCCTGCCTTAGAGTCACCAAAAGCCCTTGTTAGGAATACAGATTCCTAAGCCCTTCCACAGACCTTCTTAATCAAAATTCCTCCTACAGGCCAGACTTAGGAACATGAACTTTTCAAAGAGCATCCCAACAGATTTCAGGTCTACTAAGGTATGAGAAGTACTGCCCTATTAGACAGCCGAGCAACAAGGGATGTCGCACCCGCCATGGTGAAGCATGCAATCTCATTGTGGAATTCAGACAATGATTAAGTCTTGTGGGTGTTCTAGGACCCTAGAGATTATTACAGCTCAAAAGGCCCTCCAGGAAAACTTCTTTTATCTTGCCTTTCTCCCTCAGTCATATGTGCCTTTATTCTTGTTGATAACTTTCAGACGACAGAGTCCATTTTCCACGTTGTATTTATCTATCTGTCTGCTTGCCTTATCTCCTACAACTTAAGTCTCTTGAGAACTGGAGCCCTGTCTGACTTACTTCTCTGACTCGTGAACACTTGAATGAATGATGTATGAAAGGAGGGTGGAGGGTGAGAGTAGAATAGAAAAGAGTCCATTTTAAAAACCCAGTATTTTATTAAACACAGAGCATGGGTATAGGATAATTCCATCAGGAAAATGACAGAGCACAGAAAGAGCATTCATTGTGTATGAAAAGTCCAAATACAATAAATGCTCTCAGAGCAATATTATAGTTTTAAAAACACTCCAATAATTCCCTTAAAATTTCATTCAAAGTATAAAATACTTTGGGATAAATTTAACAAACATGTGCAAGACTTCTGTACTGACAATTATAAGCCATTGCTAAGACAAATCGGAGACAACCTAAATAAAGGAAGAGATATACCATGTTTATGGATTGGAAGAATCAACATTGGTATGATGTCAATTCTCCCCAAATTGGTCTATATAAATAAATTTCAAGAAGACATTTTGAATACTTAAAAAAAAAAGCTTATTTTAAATTTTATTTAGAAAGGCCAAGGACCAAGAATAACCAAGACAATCTTAAAAAAAAAAAAAGTTAAGAATCTACTGGACCCGACTTTACAATGTGGAGAACACTACCATAACTAACAAAATGTGTTTTTGAATGGTTCCATGTAACATAATTGAGTCCAAACATAGGCCATGTATATAAAACCAAGTGATATTTAACAAATACAACCAAGAAATTCAATGCAAAAAAGAAAATTTCTTTGACAAACATTAAAGAACTACATATTCATACCTAGTTTTTCTTTAAAACTAGAAACAAATTCATGAGTTCTATCCCATGTCATACAAAGTAATTTGAAATAAATCTTTGGCTTAAGACAAAAACAATGACACTTCTAAGAGAAAACATAAGAGGAACTAGCCCCATGACCCCATGGTGTAAGCAAAGGTTCTTAGAATACAAAAGCACTAAACATAAAAGAAAAAAATGATAAATTGGACTTCAAAGTGAAAAGTATCCTGTCATCAAAAAAAAAGAAAAGAAAATAAACAGGCAAGATACAGACTGGGGAAAATATTCACAACATTCCTATCTGACTTTATCTTCTACAACTAAATTATAAAAGAACAAACATTTTCTAAAAAGCAGAGAATAGAAGGCAAGAGGGCTGACAGGAGCTATCAGTTGCCCTATAATCTCAGAAAGAAGGAAAGGTTTTAGATGAAAGAAAACAGCAGAGACCTCCCCTGAGGAGTTCCGGGCCTTGTGGAAAGGGTGGGTGGGGGTGTTTGTTTTTCCTCCCCTGCACCCCAGGCAGACCAGGCTCCTTGACTGCTGAGAGCTTCTTTCCCCTCACAACCCAAAGGCTGCTGCCAGGGATCTGGGGGCGTCAGAGTGTGGCACACGCTGCCCTCCCCTATTGTACCTCCATCCTCCCCAGTGAGCTTCAGCCCTCAGTTTTCCTATCACTGCTTGCAATAGAAACATCTCCCACATCCTGCCTAGACAGTGGTAGCCACAGGGGCCCGTGGCCCCAGGGAGACTGTGTGACCCAGAGCTTGGACGTTCAGTAGTGGGGCTGTCTTCAGGAGAGAGGGGAGTGCAGCCAGCCAGGGAGTCCCTCTGCTCTATTCAGACCCTCCCCTCCTCTTCTGTGGCAGTTCCCACGTGAGTCAGCACATGGGTCCCAAGAGACAATTGAGCCAGAGCCTTTGGGAGGCTCCTCCCCCGCTGTGGGCATGCTCCCACATGGAGGCTTTCAGAGAGAGTGGGGCTCACGCCTCTCCTTGTAAAGCTTGCAGCGGATCAAGGGGTGTGGGGACTTTAAGCATCCTGCCTACTGGCCCACCCAGGTCCTGCTCACCTGGCTGCTCCAGCAGAGCAGGGAACACTCTGATGTGGAGGGGCATCAAGATGCCTAAGCAGCCACAGGCAAGTTGGGACCAGCAGCTTCTCCCTGGCATGGAACTTGGGTGACCTGGAGCAGGCCTTCAGGCTGAATCCCATACCCCAGGACTCTATCCTATTGTTCTGGGGCACCAAGGACAGATGTGTAAACTAATCTTGAGATCAAAGAGAGCCCAGGTGAGCAGAGCTGGGAGGAGAGGGTGGTGCAGGTCTCAGTAGGGGTGCACTTGGGGTCACCCCTCCCCCACAGCAGAGCCGCACATTCAGACCAGGCAGGATCCTAGGCAGAGAAGCTCCCAGCCCACAGGACCATTGCTGATGAAGTCAGCTGGTTTGGGCTTTAGCTTATGGCCAAATGCCAGAAGGAGATCTCAGGACAGGAGATGAGGGAGAAGAGTGAAACCCACTCCCACCAGCCAGTCTGTGAGTCCCCAGAAGCCGCTCTCCCACAGGCAGACTTTCTGGCTTGGTGGGGTCACTCCACCCCTTCCTGATGGCTTTCCCAAGCAGCCTGGAAGCTGGCCCTCCACCCCTGACAAGACAGCTCTAATGCCACCTTCGTGGAACCTGAGGGCAGGCTTGCCTGACCCAGCCCTGCCCAACCTCACTTCTCCACCTGACTCTGCTGTGCTGGAGAATTAGGAGTCCCCTGGGAGCTCCAGGGCCCCATCCACTGCCTGGGACATGTATAATTCTCCTCATCAACAGAGTGGGTCACAGGTCCCAGAGAACCACACTGCAGCTGGCTCTTTGCAGCCAGCACCACTTACAGGCAGGATGACAACCTTCACAGCCCTTTGCAGCATTTACTGACCCAACTATACAGAGCATGGCTGATTCTTACCTCCAAGCGCCACCTACTGTCTCAAAGATTAAACTGAGCATCCCAATGTAATCCACACTGTTAAGAAGGCCACAGGCTGGGGAGAGAGAAAGGATCCCAAGACCCCCATCTTCTCTCATCAAAGAGAGACAAGGAATCTGCCCACACAGCTCACCACTGGCTCAGCCTACAGACAACTAACACCTGAGGAAGCAACCACACTAAGGATAACCATGGCATTGGCTGGAATGTAGATCCATCCGAGCATCCACAAGCAAAACCTCAGGTCCTCACCCAACATATGCTGCAGACACACCCTTAACAAGGGAGGAGGAAGGAAGCCCCATCTAAATAAAAGCAAATCCAAAACCAGGAAGGAACAGCTGCTCCAGATAAGAGGGAATCAGGACAGAAACTCCAGAAAAATCAGAGTGAAAGGACCACATAAGCTCTCTGGATCTCAACCAAAATGAAATACTGACATGATAAAGAATCCCAAATATAGATTCTAAGGACACACAATAAGATCTAAGAGAAAAATGGAAAACTCACTAAAGTAAACCAGAAAAAACAATTCAGGAAATTAATTTTAAAAAATCACAAAAGAGACAGACGACATGTTAAAAAGAAAAAAAACAAATAGAACTTGGAATGAAAATTCATTCAGGGAAATGCAAAATGGAAAAGTGGAAACTTTTAAGACTACACTAGGCCAAACAAAAGAAAGCATTTTAGAGCTTGAAGACAACTCTTCTGAATTAACCCAGTCAGTCAAAACCAAACAACAAAGATTCAGGAGGAGCAAAATCTACAAGAAATATGGGATTGTGCAAAATGATCAAATATAAGAATCAGGGGCATTCGTGAAGGTGAAGAAGAAAAAGCAAAAGGCCTGGAAAACCTGCTTAAGGGAATAATTGAAGGAAACCTCCATCACCTTACTAGATATTTAGACATCCAGATATAAGAAGTTACCAGCCCCCTGGGAGATTCATTGCAAAAGGGCATTATGTATAGTTGATTAGTGAGCAGCCAGGCCAAGGTCAACATGCAGGAGAGATACCTGCCAGCCGTGAGCAAAAGTCAAGTAACTCATAAAGGGAAACCCATCACACTAACATCAGTCTTGCAACAGAAACTTTACCAGCCAGAAAGAAATGGGGTCTTATCTTTAGTCTCCTTTACAACCAAGGTATTAGTTCATCCATGTAATGAGAACACTTGTACCCCCTACCATTCTGAAATAAAAATCATTTCAAAAGAGCAAAAAATGTGAATACGTCATAATTAAAGGTGTACAAATGGCAATAAGCACAAGAAAAAATTTTCAATCCTATTAGCCACCAAGGATAAAAATTACAATGATAGGCTGGGCGAGGTGGCTCACACCTATAACCCCAGCACTCTGGAGGCCAAGGGGGGAGGATCGCTAGAGCTCAGGAGTTGGAGACCAGCCTGAGCAAGAGCAAGACCCTGTCTCTACCAAAAATAGAGTAACTTTCCAAGTGTTGTGATAGGCACCTGTAGTCCCAGCTACTCAGGAGGCTGAGGCAGGAGGATCACTTGTTCCCAAGAGTTTGAGGTTACTGTGAGGTAGAACAGCATGGCACTCTACCTAGGGTGACAGAGAGACTCTGTCTTAAAGAAAAAAATAACATATATGTATATATAATTATCTAAACAGTAGACAGCTAGTGGCAAGTTCATACTATGAACTACCCTCTAGCAAGAAAAACAAAAAAACAAACCTTGAATACACTTTGTCTCCATTCTGAAAGAAGACACTCATGCACATACAACACGTGTGTACACACACACACACTATATGAGTCCATGCACATGAAGTCCTAGAGTATCTATGCAAAAGAATCTATGGTAAAAGAATCTAAAAGTATCTATGGTAAAAGAAATCAGGCAAATGATTTTTCTGGAGGGAAGGGATTCACTGGAAAAGGGGACAAGAGAGATTCCTTAGGTGACAGTAATATTCTGCATCTTAAAATGGGTATGAGCCATATGACTTACAGGCATTTGTTAAAATAGTACAAACAGTGCACTTAAGACCCAAGTACTTCACTGCTTATAAATTATATCTCAACTTTTTACCTAGTCCAAAATTTCTATATTATTTAGAATAAGATGGGCCGTGGTGTAGCGACCATTCCTAAATCTTCATAACTTAATAAAACTAATATTTTCACCCCCAAAATTGTACCGCAGGACCAGGCAACCCTCTGAGGCCTCTCTTTCATGTTATGACTTAGAAATCCTGGCTCCTTCCATGCCCCTCGGTATCACGAAGCTCCTGCTCGTTTCCTCGTCAGAGAAAGAGACTAGTGAATCACGCCAGGGTCTTCAACTACCTCTGCCCAGACATGACATAAGTTACTTCTTCTCATATCCTGTGGCCAGGATCAGTTCCACCGCCCTGGCTAAAATGCAAAGAGGTTGGGAATATAGATTTCCATTCGTCCATGAAGAAAAGAATAACCAGATGTTGGTGAATGTTGGAGACACCTGTCACAGCACCTGCTCTCAGGCCTTTCCATCGTAGCAAAGAAGAATAAAATATAAGTTTGCTTGAGACTACTATTATAATTTTGTCCCTGTGTTCAGACACGGTCTTAGTAAGTGAGGTGCCCCTCTTTCTCCAGAAGGAGATTCATTTCCCTTCTTCGAACGTGGCTGAAATAATACTTTCTAGTAGACGAAAGTAAAGAATTCTGTAAATGTTCCTGGGGGGGGGGGAAATGCAACAAAAAACCAAATCTGGGAAGTTAACTGAAGTTGGAGCAGATAAGTTCAGTGTGGAGGAGACACATCGATTACGAAGGTAATTCTGAGGGACACAGAGTGGCAAGTGAGTGGCAGGTCAATCTGGTCCAAAATAAATTATAATCAGGGATAGTAGCTGTGCTGGACTCCTGCTGCCATGGAGAAATTACGCATTATGGAAGGGAGAGGGGTGCTGATCTGGTCCAGAGTGAGAGTTTGCCGCATGTCAAAAATCTTTCTATCCCTTTGACTTTCTGACTTTGTAGGTGCCCTGAAGAAAGGACCACGTAGACAGACAGAAAAAAAGGGGGGGAGGACAAAGGCTGATTTTGCAATTGCTTTTTCTGTTTGAAATTTGCTCAAAAGCCTTGAAAACCATAACACTTAGAAGAGGAGGGAAAATGTTCTGCGGATCAAATATGTGAGACGTCAGGAACTCTATTTTGAAAACATCTGGGAGACACTACTGACTAATTTTTGCTGAAACTTGAAAAGGTCTGTACATTTTCTTTTTCTTTTTTTTCTTTTTGTAATTTGGCTGGGGCTGGGTTTGAACCTGCCACCTCTGACATATGGGGCTGGCATCCTACTCCTTTGAGCCACAGGCATGGCCCAAGGTCTGTACATTTTCTAAACTAATGTGTGGAATTTTCTGACCCTACAAGCACCTTTAAAGTCCAGTTATACCAGGAACAGTCAGAAATTAGATTGTGTAACTGTTCCCACAAATTGCTCCAAGGTTACCTCTCGTCCCCCAGGCAGTCCCGCAGACAGGAATTGAGGCTGCATAATCACCAAACCCCAGCTCAGAGAGGGTACACACAGAATATTAATATCCCTCAGGACTTCCATCCACTTGGGAAGGGAGCTGAGGCTTGATTGCAGGATGGGTTAAGAGTGTGCAGCACACAAACATATCATCAGCGCTGTTGATCTCGGATCTGCCTCCTCTTATTCCAGAAAATTGCTGGAGAATGATTGCAGGGTGCCCAAGAAGGACCGTCAGCTGTGAGCCTGGTGATTGGCATGGCTGCTCTAAGTGTATTCAACCAAAACCAATTTAGGGTGGCAAGCATGCCCTTTCTTCTCCTGGTGCCATAGTGGACATACTCCGTTTAGGGTCCTGACTGATGTACCATGCCAATTGGGACTGTTTCTGTTCAAGGGAAAAAGAATCCAGCTCACATTGGCTTGAGGAAAGGGTTTACACGATCCACAAGCTGGAACTGCAGGTGTAGGGCTGCACCCAAGTCTTCCTTGTGCAGGTGGTTTGCATCAAAGCTGCCCCCAAATGTTGGCCCTGCTCCCTTCTGCAGTTTCACTGTCGGTGACTTACGATATCGAGGTGATGCCAACAGTCCTGCCTCTGCGTTCTCACAGAACCGAGTCTGACAGACAAATGGGAATTTTTTCCCCAACAGATACTGGCTCGCACCCTTTGGAGACCAGTATCTCCAACTTGGTGCAATGAAAATGTCACCGGGATCCAGAGACAGTCACAGTGTCTGGGTTGGACTCCCGAGGTAACCCCTCAACCAATCACTTATGATGGCTACGATTTGACGCTGGCTCACAGGCTTCACCTCTGAACTTAGTGGAACCACATGTGAACTCCCAGGTCTAGGGAGTGTGGGGAGAGAAATGGTTTCACAAAGGAAATTCTAGGTGCTTGGCAGAAGCAGCAAAAGGGGAATAAAAAAATGATACCCACTATAACCAGCCAAAGCTAGAGTGTATGACAGCGAACTTTAATATTGAATGAGGGAAACACTTTCACGGAAATTAAGTGTGGAACCCTTACCAGTTCACAAGACTGTAGATTCTGAGGGTTGGAAGGAACTTCAGAGATTGTGAAACCGCTTCCCGGTTATGGTAAGTTGCAGCCGACCCTGACCCATAGGTGCAGTGAAAGGGAGTGTGTGGCAGCGTGGAAGAGCCTTAAACATCTGAGGGTGCAAAAAATGTGAGTCGATGAATTAAAAAAAAAAAAACATTTACAGAGCGTTTTGGTTTAATTAACAAAGAAGCTCCCAGGTCGGCCCCTGTGGCTCAGCGGGCTAAGGCGCCAGCCACGTACACCTGAGCTGGCGGGTTTGAATCTAGCCCGGGCCTACCAAACAATGACGGCTGCAACCAAAAAATGGCCAGGCGTTGTGGCGGGCACCTGTGGTCCCAGCTACTTGGGAGGCAGAGGCAAGAGAATCTCTTGAGCCCAGAATTGGAGGCTGCTGTGAGCTGTGATGCCACGGCACTCTATCCAGGGTGACAGCTTGAGGCTCTGTCTCAAAAAAAAAAAAAAAGAAAAACAAAGAAGCTCCTCTTCCTCCCCTACGGCTTTCAAAAATATATATTAGAACAGGTCAGTTTCAGCTCAAGTAATGGCAAGGTGACCTATATCTAACTAACCCTCCTGTCAATAGCAAACAGAAAATTGGCAAATATTTCTTAAAAAAAAACTGTTGGAAGGCATTAGAGATCAACAAAAAGCTGGGATAAACTGGAGGTGAAATGGCCATCAACAGGAAGGAAGCTGACCAGTTGGTGTGAAGAAAGGGATCCTTACGGCCCTGACGGGAGGAAGCGTGCTGGGAGACAGCTGGTGGGAAGGAGCAGCCAAGAAATCAAACTGACCACAGCAAACCCCTGCCCACCCCCTGGAATGCTCAAGGCCAGTGTGCCTGGGAAACAACAGAACCATAACTATTGCTCTGGACCCAGCTGGTGGCCAATTAAGGGAGTAACTCTTAGAGTTGCTGTGAATGCAAAAATCAGCCCCTCTGCAAAAGAGACGGGGGCTCCCTCTGGGAACCCCCTCCCACCTTCAACCTACTGATAAGGGATGATGAAGCCTGTGGGAACTGTGAGAGCTGAGCTGGCTCCTGGGCTGACTCCACCTGCTTTCCTCTCCTTTGTCCACTAATAAAGCCTTTCTCATCTCTAGGCCGGCCTCCTCTCCTCCTTACAGACCCCCTACCCTCCTGCGACTTTCCCCCTGGTGCCCTCCATTGAGATTCATATTATCTACTTATTGCAAAGGTCCTGCCAAGTCTGCAGAGCTCAGGGTGCACAGATGGACAGTGGACGTCTCCCAGGTTGAAGAGTTGGGGACCAGAGTTTGGAGCTGCCAGAATGCAGCTGAAAATTGAGGAGGAATTTTCAGAATGAGGAAGCTGCAAATAGCAGATGCCCCGTGTCAGGTGTTTATGATGTCAGGTGTTTCAGGCGATGTTCCCAGGAGCCAAGGAGAGAGTGACCCACTGAAGGCCAAGTGCTGAGACAGAGCTCGGTTGGTGTGAGCAACCGAGTTTGGCCTTCCATTCCCACCAAGTTAGGGGAGCATGTTGAACACCTTGAATTATCCATGGAAACCCCATAGGGCTATTGTAGGGCTCAGGACTCTGCCCCAGGAATAAAGAGAAAACTGAAACAAACCCGCCCTACACAACCTAGAACAAACCTCCAAAAGACGGAGACCACTCCCCCGTAATTTAACCACCTACTGCAATAAACGGTCTTTAGGAGAAGAAAACAGAAGCTAGAGTCCCTATAATTTATTGTTTGGCATAATCAAAAATTGCCAGACATACAAAGAAGTATGGGAATGTAGCCCATAATGGAAAGAAAAAGGTAATTAATAGACATACGTGGGCCCATTTGAAACTAGCAGAAAGAGATGTTTCAACAGCTACTAAAATACATTAAAATTTATAGGAAAATGCAAATATTAAGAGTGAAAAAAACGATACACATGTAGAGGCTCCACAGCTGACCACAGCCCCACACTGTCCAGCTCCTTCAGTTGACCTGATTCTCATAGACTGGACATGACCCACGTGTATGTATCAGCACAGCAGGCCTGTGCTGACCCGTTTGTTACAGCCCCTTGGGTGGTCAGCTTACAGAGGTTCTGCTGTATTTCAGAAGAGATATAGAGACACTAAAATTTGAAATATTAGACTGTAAAATACTTAATACTTAAAATGGAAGATTAGGTTGGATGGTGCTATAGATTGAATGTTTATGCCCCTCTCACAAATTTACATATTAAGACTCAGTCCCCAGTGTATGGAGATATATTTGGAGATGGGGACCGTGGGAGGTAGTCAGCCCAGGAGAGCGGAGCCTCATGAATGAGATGAGCGTCCTTATAAAAGGGAACCGAGGGGGCTCATATCCCATACGACAACACAGCAGGAACACAGGGTGGGCCGTCGCCAGGTACCAAATTTGCCAGCACCTTGATCCTGAGGTTTCCAAATTCCACAACTGAGAAATAAATTCCTGGCTCAGGGTATTTTGTCACCGGAGCCTGAGACAACTAAGGCAGATGGCCTAATGGCCAACTGAACAGTGTAGAAGAAAAAACTTCAGTAGACTCAAAGATAAACCAATAGAAATTATCCACACTGAAGCCCAGAAAGGAAAAAAAAAAGGATTATAAGAAAATACAATCTCAGAGAGCTGTGGGACAATTTAAGTTGTCCAAGACAGGTGATTTCAAGGAGAGAGGAAACGGGGAAAGGACAGGAACATATTTGCAAGAATAATAGATGAATTCTTAAAAAGTTTTGATGGAAAACAATTTCCAGAACCAATAAATTCAGGGAAATTTAAGAACAGTTACAAAGAAAGCCACATTTGGGACATGGTAATCAAGCTAGAGGCAGTCCCCCAGTTACAAACATCTGACTCATGAACGACTCAAACTTATGAACAGAAGCTATCACAGTAACAGGCAGAGGTGCCTGCTCCCAGCTACACACAAGTTCAACTTAAGAACAAACCTACGGAACCTATCTTGTCCATAATCCAAGGACTGTCTGTATTAAAAATCAAAGATCAAAAGAAAAACCTTCACACTGGCTGGAGGTGGGGAACAACAGGTGTAAGGAAACCACAGAGGACAGTGGATAGTGCCTGACTTCTCGGCAGGACGCTGGAGGACCTCCGAATCGATGTGTTTAAAGCAGTGAGAGGAGAACCAAGTGTCAGTGTCACATTCTGCACCCAGTGAAAATATCCTTCAAAAATGAAGACATTTGCCACTAAATGGAAGTGGTGGGGACAGGGAGTCCTCCGTAGACAATAAGTGCTAGTTAGAAGTCATACAGATGGAGATTCGGATTACAGGAAGGAACTGAAATCACTAGAAATGACAACCACGTGGGTAAGAAACTACGTTTTCTTAATTTCTTGGGGAAAAGAGTCATATGGACCGCAGGATTTGACTGGCAGGACCCTCTTTCGCTGAAAGAGATGACTTAGAACAGGGTTTTTCAACCTGCTTTATCTCCCGACACACCCGTAAACCTATCATTAAACTTCTGCAGCCCCTTAAATTATGTTGATCAAAAAAAAAAAAAAAAAGAGTTTAAAAAAAGAATATGCTTACTGTGCTTTGAACTTCTTTTGAAAATAATTTAATGAACGATCTTTAAAAATTTTCGTGGCACACCTAAGATCCCCTCACGGCATGTTGGTTGAAAATCACCGAAGTGGAGTCTTAGACAAACACCAAGCAAGAGTGTAGAAGGCCAGACAGAAGGTGGCCACTCTCAGCTGCTGGACACTAGCCCACGAGTCACCAGTGCTAACGTAGAGCCGTTAGCGCTCATTTCTAATTCTGATGCTTTCCTATAAACAAATCCAGTCAGCCATGGCAGAGACCAGCCCACGCCACATCAAGCATCAAGTCTTATCAGCACTGGCGAATTTAAATTCAACAAGAACACTCCTGTTTCCTCTTTTGTATTCAGAGTCCCGTCTCCGCTGCCACTCAGCCCCCTCACTTCGGAACGCTGCAGCCCCGACATTCTTGCTTCTGGTTTATTTCCCACATGCTCCGTCCTCTCTCCTGCTGCCAAGTCAGCCTTCCAGAAATGTAAAGTGATTTCTGGGTCCTGTCTAAAGCCCTTCAGTGGCTTCTCACTGCGCGGAGGTGGATCTCACGATGTGACCTCTGAGCTGGTTGTGACCCGGCTCCTGCCTGGTGTCCATGCCCGGCTCCACCCACTGCCCTGAGCACCCCAGGCCTGCTCTGGGTCCCTGGTGTTGTTTCACACTGTTACCTGTGGTGTGACACACAGTGGCTTGCCTCCCCAGGTCTGCCTGAAGGCCGAGTGCCAGCATCACTGGTGTCTGCTGCTCCTGGGCTTGAACCATCAGTTTGCACTGGCTGTGCCATGGCTGCACGGCAGAGATGGGCAGACGTCTCCTGGTGGACACGCATGTTTAGTCCTGTGCTTTTGCCACTTTTCCCTACGCTCCTCTCGTACCCGCCCCCAACTGTGGCAGCCCCGGCATCCCTTCCTGACCATTTCCATTATTTACAAAAAATTCACACATTCCCTCCCTCTGACTAGGGCTCACCAGTGCTGGTCAGCATCGCTGCCCATAAGGGAGGCACTGACAGGAGCCCCTGGTGAGAATCCTTAGCATTCGGGAGAACGCTGCCTCCAACTGAGCCTGCTGACAAGCAGTGGTTCCTGACTCCAGATCCCGCTGGAGAACTGGGGGGAGAGCTTCTCACACGTTCTTGGAAGCTCCCAGAAAGGTGTGCTGCCCCCTCATCAGCTCAAACCCACTCAGATCCAAGATTCTCGCTGTGCTCCTGCAAGGCACCAGGTGTGGGATTCCCTGTCTGAGAAGGTCGGAGGTTGGTAGAGTCGTGTTGACAGTGGGACTTCAAGAAAACAAAGGGTTGTGAGGTTAATAATTGCTCATGAAGGGAGGTCTCTATTCAGGAAAAAGCTAAATGGAAAGTGAACAGTTTTCTTTACTCGAACTTCTTGGAGCCTTTGAAAGAACTCCTGTGAATGATTACTGCCCGTCTCAAGCTGAAAGGATCCCCTGGCTCACTGACACAGGACCTCTCTGCGGGGAGGCGGGGGAGGGGGCACGTCTTCAGAAATTTTAGCAAATGCATTTTAACCACGGGATCCCAGTGCACCAATTACAGAAGAGGGCCAGAGGGGTGAAAGCTGGCTATGGGGTGACTGCAGAGACAGGGTCTCACCAAAGAGGTGCCCCGAGAGAACAGTGGGAGAATTTCATCTGAGCTGAGCCAAGAAGGGAAGAGGACCCAGAACAACTCACACAGGAGCTCGGAGGTAGAGACACGGCTTCCACGGTGGAGAACTGGGGCCCACTTTGCACCATCGGCCTAGAAAGTGCTCAGGGTGCAGCGAGGGAGCTGAAGGGACAGGCCTGCAGGGGACAGACCAGAAAGGACCTTCTAAACCTGGTAGGGGGTCAAGCCTTATTGTTGCTTTACTGCATTGATTTGCTTAATGGCTAACAACATTAATTCATCTATTTTTTTCCCCAATCTACTCAACCCACAATTAGTGTCTGGGAGGTGCCCAGCTCCAGAGGAGTCTGGGGAGAATTCCGGGGAGACCAGGCACTGATCTCTGGCTGGAAAGTCTAAGTCCCACAGACCCACACACTCCGTCAAACCCCAGTCTGATCCACGTTACCAGCACCGGGCCACCCCACTCCTCATGGCCCCACAGGGGACGGGAATGAATAGGCATCTTCAAACACCGTGGGCCAGGGATGGACAGTCCAGGTTGTCACCTCAGCTGGAGCAAAATTAATGACATGGATCATTATCCCTGATCAGATGACCTTTTGAAATAATTGAAAGGAGACTTGCCTGAGAGAGTAGAACCCTGGGAAGGCAGGAGTGGAAACAAGGGGGGAAGATAAATAGAACAAGCAGCTACAGCTGTTAATGACCTCTGTCCAGCAGTGTGGAGAGGACCAGGAGTCACAGCAGAAAAGGCCCAAGATTTAAGGAGCACATGGTGGGAGGGGCTGGGCTGATGGCAGAGCTGCACGTCCGGCCAGGACAGGTGATCTGTCAGGGTGGACGCTGCCTCTGAAGCACACGTGTGGGCAGGGCGTGATGGGTGGTGACAAGCTCCTTCCCTGCTGCCCCGGCAGCACTGACAGGCCCGATTGGCTCCTGACAAGTGTCAGGGGCAAAAGGAGAGGACAGGCACCTCAGGGGAGTCACCCACACAGAGCCCACACCTGGAGCACAGGGCAGCAGGCAGCCATCGGATTTGGTCTGGCCAACGCCCGAGGGAGGGGTTGTACGTGTGAAAACGAGACCCTGGACCCCCCACCTGCGTGCAGCCCTCACTGAAGGAAGGATGGGGTTATCGTCTGGATCTTCTGTTTTCAGGAGAGAGGCAATGAGCTTTGAGTGTTTTCCAACTTTTTGGCCTCATGGCCCACTTGAACCTATAGTTAAACTTCTGCAGCACGCTTAATCAAAAAATTGATCAAAATGATCAAAAAAAGTACAAAAAAGAACATACATACTGTGCTTTGAACTTCTTTCGAAAATAATTGAATTAGGGAATCTTTCGAAATGTCCACGGCACACCTAAGATCCTCTCATATCACACGGGTTGAGAATCACTGCCTTAGAGCCACTTGGGGTTGAGGACGATCTAATAGGCAGAAAGAAGCAAAGAGCTAGCAGGTAAGAACAAGCCAACTAGCTGGGCGCAGTGGCGAACGCTTGCGATCCCAGCACTCTGGGGGCCGAGGTGGGTGGATCACCTCAGTTCAGGAGTTTGAGACCAGCCTGAGCAAGAGTGAGACCCTGTTTCTACTAAACATAGAAAAATTAACAAGGCATTATGGCAGGTGCCTGTAGTCCCAGCTATTCAGGAAGATGAGGCAGAAAGATCCCTTGAGCCCAAGAGATTGAAGTATTATGAGCTATGATGATGCCACGGCACTCTAATCAACGCGACAGAGTGAGACTCTGTCTCAAAAATGAAGGGGAGGGAAAGGAAAGGGAAGCTCAGTGCCTGTGGCTCAGCGGCTAGGGCACCGGCCACATACACCAGAGCTGGCGTGTTCAAACCTGGCCTGGGCCTGGCAAACAAAAATAACGACTACAACCAAAAATAGCCGGGCGTTGTGGTGGGCACCTGTAGTCCCAGCTACTTGGGAGGCCGAGGCAAGAGAATCGCTTGGGCCCAAGAGTTGAAGGTTGCTGTGAGCTGTGATGCCACACACTCTACCCAGGGCAACATAGTGAGACTCTGCCTCAAATAAAAAAAAGAAAGAAAGAAAAGAGAAAAAGAGGCAACTGGTGGTTCCCAGGATGTGATCTCGAAACACTGGCCTTAAGACTTTGCCATCCAAACAGGTTCCCATGTTCATAATGAAATAGTGCATACCACATCTCTCCAGGAGAAGAGTTCTTTCTGAGTGGGGGGGCTGGGAGGACCGGAGATGGACTCCAGGACCCTGAGCGATGGGGGCTACACGAACAGTGTTCAGACCCAGTGAGGTCCCAGGACAAGAACCTGACAGGACCTCAGAGCTTTCTGCACCCTCCACTCATCTAACTTCCTCCCATCCCTCCCACACCAGCAAATACATTTTTCCTCTTGGAAGAATAAAAATAATTCCGAGGCTGCAGCTCACTGGGCCTTACCAGAAGCTCAGAACAGGAGCTTGCTGTCCTAGGCTGCGGGCACACTGCAGTCCCGAGGTTTCCTACGACACTAGCTCTGCCCTTGTGATGTCTGGGACCAGGGTCGGCTGAGCTAATTAGTAGAGAGGCCGGCCCAGCCACCTACATTTGACCTCTGATCCTGAACAGACATGAAAGAACACAGGTCTCATCCTCAACAAAAGCACCTCCACTCTGCCCATCACCAAAAAAGTCTCTGGCCATCACATGGGAAGTCTCTCTTTGCACCTGGGAGCAACCACCTCTAACAGCATTTTCAGAATCTCAATGATGAGTAAGTAGGAGGGCGTCTGTATTTCTCTCATCGTTAGCTTTGGAATTAGATAGCTTGGTCGAAAATTGCAGTGCGACCACACTGGCTGTGTGACCCAGGGTAAGGTAATCCCCAAGCCTCAGTTTTTTGCCCTGCCCTCAGGGCCCAGCAAAGCTCCCATCTCTTCTCTTGCATCTTGCTTCTGCCTCTGATATTGTTGTTCCAGTGACTGACTGACAGCTGGCTGTCACGTACAGGTTCCAAATAGGACATCTGGAGGACAGTTCCTGGACCTCATCTGTCAAAGCCTTACGTTCTTCCCTTGGGTTCGTACCTTCCCGGGTCACTGATAGGAAACTGCTCACGACCCTGCCCTGGGTGCCGTCTAGACGGCTGGCCAAGTGCTTCGTCCACTTTGGGTGATTTTCCTGGTGATTTGACCAGAGATTTCAACCCTCCCTCCACAGGTTAAAACTAAAACATTTGCTTTCCAAGCAAAGCCTTAACTACACAATGACTGACTCCCGCTCAAAGCTGGCTCTCGGCTGGACTCTGTGTTCTCCACCGCAGGGGCCCTGAAATCCATAGCTATTATTCTCAGAAAATCTCTGATTGTTCATTCTTCTCTCCACTCGAGTCCCGTGGTTATAAAAAGGGTTAGAGCATTGGCAGCACAGCCAGCGATACACCAACTCCTGATGGCCACACAAAGTCACCTGCCAGGTTGGGCCAGAAGAACACGGCCTCCCTGTCTCAGCCCCCAAGGGGCTGCACAGCACCTAGACGTCCTTCTCCTGCTGTGCCCTAGTTTCTCTCTTGGAAACCTCTCCATAAGTCAGGCATCAAGGTCAGCACGTCCCTATCTGGGGCTATAGAAATTTGTTCATTAGTGGACTTACAACGTAGCCAGCGCCAAGGCAGCGGGAGCAGTAAATATGATGAAATTTTAATAAAGGAGCTGCAGCTGCCCCACCCTCTTGGGGGGGGCTCCTTGGGAACACAATCACTAGGCTGGAACTGACAGTCAGTAGTTAGGCAAGCCCAGTCTCCAGATTTTATAAGACAAGGTCAAGGGCTTTCTGCCCCTGGCACTAGTAAGTACATCTCTCCAAAACTGACTCGGGAGTCTCTCCAGAGGTACAGTGGGCTCCATTATGAGGAGCACCCACTTGTCTCCCAAGGGGCTAAGAGCAGGTTTCATTTTCTGCCTTCCCATATAAGTAAGTGTGTGAAACTGCCCAGACTGTGCAGCCCCTGCAGACACCTGCACGCATCTAATACAGAAACTCAGAATAAGTCATGTCTTCCCCTCATCTGTATCAGGATGAGGGGACAAGAGTCTTTTTGGGGGGACAGGATTTTTTTTCCCAACAGCGCTTCTGCTTGAAATGCTGGCATAAAGACCTACACTCTCCTCCAGATTCAAAGCTGGAGGACGCACGGTGCCATGTCTCTTCCCTGCTGGCAGAGGCTGCCTGAGAACAGTGCCCACACCCAGGGATTGGGGCCAAGACCCTGGAAAGACAAAACGGGGTCCTGATGACTTCACCCAAGTCCCTGCGTCCAGCCACACCCAACAGGATTTGCCATTGTATAAGCTAAAATGGTCCCGTTTTGCTTAAGTAAATTGTGTACAGTGTTCTAGGTTTTGCAAGAGAAAGTAGCCTAACTGGTATAATGCCCAAGTGTGAGCATTTTAAATGCTTTTTAGTTTTTTAACCTTGAAACATGGCTGTGGTATAATACATCTCCGAGTCCTGAATCAGGGGCTAGCTATGCTCAGCTGCCCTCGTGCCAGAGCCCCCGACGTGACACTCTCCCTGGGCAGCTGTCCAGAAAAAGAGCAGTCACACCCAGCGCGGGGACCTCGCTGTCTCCACGTGACTCGCCCCCCCATAAGCCCTTCCTCGTGCCCCATCATGCTGTCCCCGGGTCCCCAGAGGACAAGTGTGTGCTTCTCGTCCTCGAGGGCCCTCTAAATCAGTGTCAGCGCTCGTGTCTAAGTCAATGGGCTCTTCTCTGGGATAAATGCCTCGCTATTTGTGCACCTGTCACACAATCACTGCTCATTTCAACCAAGTCAGTGAGCGGGTTGTGCCTCCTTCAAGGAGGGCTAATGAACAGAAACCCAGTTCACTCATTATGGTGCTGAGGGTCTCACAAGTGCAGCAGCTCCACAGCCCGGGATCATGGCAGGCCATGGCCTGGAGCCTCAGGTTCAAGGGTGGACCGGAAGACTGGGAAGAGTTGTGTTTTAGTTAGGAGGCAGGAGACCCTGGGTCCGTTCCAGCCCGTGGCACAGAGAGGCTCTTGTGACCCTGTAAGTGAACCAAAGACGTCTCCAAGGACTGTGCAGAAAATGCAAACTCTGGGGTTCAGCTTCTCTGTGCATCTCCTCAGTAAAAAAAAAAAAAGAAAGAAAAAGAAGTCAAAAAGATTCGAATGACCAAGAACACAAGATTAGAGTCAGGTGGTCTCTGTTTCTGTTTGACCTCGAGCAAGATGCCTAAACTCTCTGTGTCCCGTTCCTCATCAGGACGAATGATCACCTGCCACAGGTGTGTGGCTGTGTAAGTCCTCAGACAACCATCTGGCACCTCATTTTGAAGAAATACCAGTAACTGTCATTACAACAGTGTCATTCCTGCGACTGTTTCTGACATTCCGTGGCCTCTGGCCCAGGGATCCCCCCTCACAGGGATGAGTTTAATGGCTCACCCACAAAAGAGAAAAACGTGCCCACAGTCCCAAGTGACTTGCCTGCCAAGGCTCCCGAGGTTGTGTCTTTTTGTCTGAAGTTGCGTGCTGATCAGATCCTTTTCCAAGGAGTGCTGAAGTGCAGCAGTTCACAGAGCAAAGGTGGGCACCCCCCACCCACCCCCGGCGCCTCATTCTTTCACCCTGAAAGTTCTTCTCTCTCCAGACGTCCTCACAGCGGGGCACAATGTGCAGGTGCCTAGAGGAATTCCACCAGGAATAGTGGGAACTTGTGCTGAGTGCCTGGGAGCTGAGGCTTCGGGGAAGCTCTGGCTCTTCCTGCCCACTTGTCTACAATCCCTGGGCTAATTCCAGATAGTGAAGTAGGACCAAGAATACCAACATACAACCTTCCTAACATGGGCAGTCCCAGGGAGGCCAGAAACTCAGAGCTTCATCTGGTCCAGAACAAGGGCTGGTTGCCCCATGTAGGGCAGTATGACCCCTCACCCAGGGGTGACATCTTCTCTGACCCCTCATCCAGGGGAGACGTCTTCTCTGGGACTGTTTTAAGAGGCAGGGGCAGTGGAAGCAGCACAGAATCCCAGGCCCACTGTTAAGTGACCATGAAAACTTGGACCAGTCACCACGCAGCCTCTCAGCCTCACATTCCCATCTGTGAATTGAGCAAGCTGGACAGGCCAGCGACCCACACTCGGTGGTTCTCTGAGCCAGGAAAGAGTGCGTTAGCACGGCTGCAGCACCTGTGTGCGTGTGGGGTCAGATCTCTCAGCTCAGACGACTCCAAAGGCGACCCCCAGAGAGGCGGCCACCAGTTTCCAGTTGGGTTGCTGGGTCCTCAGAGCACTCCAGCACCGCCACTCAGGAATGCCCACAAATGGACAAGTGAAACTAGTTAGTATCTGAGTACGGCGACATTACCTAGTGGGCTCCTCCCCTTTGACGTGGTCAGAAGTACTGCAGAAGCCTTTGGCAGCGTTATTGATAACAGTAATAGCTCTGTTTTTAAAAGTGTGACCACATGGAGACTTCTGGGACAGAGAAAGAGATTTCCAACACTCGTTGATAAGACTGTTGGGTAATGTCATAATTAATGTTGCTGGAGTGGTCATTAAAAACATTATGCTAAGTAGTTTGAAAAAAAGCGTGCAACAGGACACGCTCGTGACACGGACTGTGGGTAATTTTGCTGAGATAATTTATGCCAGTAACTCCCGGCAAGCCTCCATCAGATTGAATTACAGTCTGCTGAGACTCTTGCCCATAGCTAATTTGATAGCTGGTTAAAAAAAAAAAAAAGCGACAGGACAAGAGTATGTCTGAGCTAAATATGAAGTGGGGGGGATGGAATGTGCAAACGCCAGTCACCCTGTTCTCGGGCTGAGGACTGGCTAAGGACCAGCTGCAGAGCAAGAGACCCCCCTGCCGCCCTCCAGAGCACAAGTGAGGGGTTTCCACCACACCCTCTGGTTCTTTCCTTCCACGTCAAATGCCTCAGAGGTGACACAAAGGCAGACAGCCTCCTGCCCCGTGGTGAGCCCCGCAGCCCCCTCCATAGCAGCTTTTCTCTCTGAATATTCTCACGGTTAACTGCTTTGTACAGGGGATATAATGTTTTAGGTTCATTTGCATGAAAAAATGCTGCAATAACATACACGTAAATGTTAGTACTTCTCTTTGGTTATAAGATTTTGGTATGTTTTTCTTTGTACATTTCTGTGCTTTCGAGGTTTTCTTCATTGTTTTTGCATTAGAACATTGAAATGAAATGCCATCTTTGTTAGGTTTCATCTCTACTGTAACTGTCTTCTCTGATAACTATGAAGAGCTTAATTACCAATAGAAGAGAAATATTAGATCTTAAGTGCTCCTTCCCTGATCCACCCTCGTCAATCAAAGATCAATTCCCCAGCCCCTTCCTCTTGGGTTCAATAAGTTAACAGGAAACCGCCCTAATCCAGCCTCTTACCGTTTCCCTTTCCTCCCAATGAAGCGCTAACTCCCCGCACCGCCCACCCTCCTCACCTCCAGGCTCCTACCTCTCACTTAACTCAGCAGTGAACGCCCTCTTCCAGGAACAACCACCTCGCCCAAGGAAAGTAAATAGTGAGGACAGAGGACAAATACACCCTTTTCCTTAAATAACATGATTTCCGTGCTGCTTCACACTGTCACCCACTCCTGGGACGGAGCAGCTTCCTGTTGGCCCCCTGCCTCCCATTTTCTTACACTATAATCTTTATAATCCATAATCTCCTGTCCATCAAACCTGCAATCTTTTTCTTTCTTAGAATTTCAAAGTGACTTCTGTGCTTCAAAAGGCCAGATCCCAAAGCAAGAGAGAGCCCCCCCTGGTCACTGGATGGATTTGTGTTCCCAAGCATTTCAGATCAGATATATTGGCACTAACTTCAAGCTAAGAGGAGTCTTGGGATAGCTGTTTTATTTCCATGTCATCTCATTCCCAATTATTTGACAGTTTTAGACTGAGCCCAGCATGTAGAAGTCAGAAACAGTACACTAACCTCATTGGGGTTCTTCAATTCTTTGCTATAAACACAGATTTCCTTTAGGCTAGAGATTCACAAATTCGGCCTCACATAAGAATTAGTTGGGAGCTTCAACAAATCCTTATGCCAAAGTTGTTTCCATGCCATTTAAATCATTTTAAAAACTATTAATGCCTGGAGGTGGGTCCAGGCATAGTTTTTAAAGCTCAGCAGGTGATTCTAGCATCCATCAAGCTTGAAACGCTGGCCCGAGGCTGCAGTTTTTAATCTCATCTGCACTTTAGAATCATCTGGGCATCTCTTACACCACTGGCAGGAATACCCAAGATCAATTAAGCAGCAATCCCTGGGAGTGGATCCGGTGTCTGTGGTTTCAGAAGCTCCCCAGGTGAGTCCAGGGAGAAAACTAGTTTGAGTTTCATCTCTTCGTGAAAAACAGAGAAACCTCTTGGTGGTGCCCTTAATTCCTGAAAATAGAAAAATTGCTTCCTCCCCTTGGACTGCCTTCCCTACCTTTTGCAAAGGTCCATTCTTCCCATAAAGCCCCTTGAGCTTACTTTCTCCAGAATGATTCTTTTTTTTTTTTTTTTTTTTTTTGCAGTTTTTGGCCGGGGCTGGGTTTGAACCTGCCACGTCCGGCATATGGGGCCGACGCCCGACTCCTTTGAGCCACAGGTGCCGCCCAGAATGATTCTTACTTAACATTATCCACCAGCCGTTCTCAACCTGTGGGGTCACGACCCACAGGAACCGTAGTAAAGGGTCGCATTATTAGGAAGGTTGAGAATCACTGTGCCGTCACCTTCCTTCCACCAGCAGACCAGGATCCCAGGAGTCTCTGCTGTTCTGTGGCTTTGCAGCTCCTACAGTCTTCCCCGGCAAGTGGATTATTTTTGGAAAATACACAGATGTACGTCCAGCCTGGAGAGAATGTTACACGCTGATGATACCTGATCCTCGTCCACCGCTGAAGGCATAAAATGTTACACCAGACACCATGGAAAGAAAGAACACGCACCCAACGTGCACATCTTTCCCGGGCAGGGACCAGGGTGTGGAGAATGAGGGAGGGAGAGGGGGTTTCCAGTTCACAGGTAATAATGTACATTTAAAAATCTGAAGCAAAATGTAACAAGACGTTAGCATTTGTTAAATCTGATCGGTGGTTTTGTGAGTGGTTGTGATTCTTGCACTTTTTGTGTGTTTGAAACATTTCATTAAAAATGTAGGCACCGTCATTAGAAATGTTTTCAAAAGCCGTTTTCACTACACACAGAGGATATTATACTACACGCTAGTTACAAGACAAAAGTGGGTTTGCCGTTTCAATTATCAACGAGGCTGGGATCTGTTTGTTTTCGGTGAAGTGCTTGGTCCTCCATCCCCATTGAGTAATACAGCAGCTATCGTCCACACGGTTGGCTGTTTAAATTAACACTAAAACTTAAAATACAGTCCTTCAGACGCTCTAGCCACATTTCAAGTACAAAGCAGCCACCTGTGGCCAGTGGCTACAATGCCAGCACAATTACAGGACGTTCCCTTCGTCACAGCTCTGTTGGACAGGTCTGGTCTAGAAAATAATGTACAATCGTGTGATAAGACGCAGACCTCTCTGCAATTACTCCCCATCACTTTTCCCTCGTATTTACATGAACCAAAGCAATCTGGGATTTAGGAGTTATGAGTAAGGCGAGTAAACAGCTAGTAGGCCTATGGCTGTTAACCTTTCTGGAAAATAAACACTGGTATCTATTGCTGAGACTGCACGTCAAGAGCTGGACACTTACAGTCTTTTTATATCTGGGTAGAAATCTGGCAAATATTAGTTAGGAGATGTCTAAGATTAATTAACAGGAGAAACCAACTGATATTCAAAGTGAGTTAGTAGAATGTCTGTGCCAGATAGTAAGAACGATATAACTTAAAGCTTTTCAAATTCATAGGAAATTAGGTGCTCCTCCCGCCTAGCAGTGTGTCAGAGCAGACGACCGACCCACTAAGAGACACCCATGGGTACGTTCACACACTGATACACACTCATGCATGTAGATATCAACGTACGTAACTTTACAAGATGGGCCGTTCCATTCACACACTGATACACACTCAGGCATGCAGATGTCAACGTACATAACTTTACAAGATGGGCC
>CAUYRH010026830.1:0-27066 GCA_963574655.1 Perodicticus potto
CCCCACCAAAAACAACAAAAAAAACAAAAAAAAAAAAAAAAAAAAAAAAAAAAAAAAAAAAAAAAAAACATTAAAGAAGTAACAGAGAAGGGATTTTGGGAAAGGCCACAAAAGTACACTAAGAACTTATGGAGTATGTAAAGAAAGTGCTACAAAGTAAACTACGTTTTCTGTGTTTCATGACCAAAGGATTTTTTTCCCATTTTCTATTCATTTACCAAGCATTTATTGAGCTTTGTGTTAAGCACAACAGGGGGCATAAAAATGAATGAAACACAACTGCTGCTCTCACATATATTTATAGAAATAAATACAATGCAGAAAATAATTGTCATAGAAAAGATAATAGAAAATACTATGGGAGTTCAGGTTGACGGAGGCCTCAGAACGATGGATCAAGCAAAACTGACAGATTTTCACTTCAGTTAATCAAATTCTGAACACCAGAATCAAAAAGAATTCAATAGGTAAGACGCTGGGAGTGGGATGTGTGTATCCAAAGACTAGCAATGATCCCTCTTAGCACAAGAATTGTTATCTACATCTAGATGTAATTTGAAAATTTGACAAAGAACCTTTGTAATATCATAGGAGGACAGCCTAGCAGATCTGAACAATTTCTGTAATTTGAACCCTCAGAAACAATGGTTCTTTTTTCCACTTTGATAGAAGATTATTTGGATAGACTCCAAAGTCCTCAATTACACCGCCTGCCCATATGGCTCAAAGATGTGTCTTTTCCTAGTTGCTCTAGACACAGAAAACCAAACTTTTTTCCACCTTCCTTAAAGAAAAATTAGCTTTGGGAAATGTTGCAATAGTTAGTCATGAAGAACGTGGACACCACTGTCACCTCTCTATTCCTCTCCCCAAGGTTTATTCTTATTGAGGGATAGTGAGTTATCCCTAAATACAATCCTATTTATCTCAATACAAAGGCCAAATGGAACACTAACTTCAACATAAATTCAGATGCAGAATATCCTGATAGAGAACATATGCTCGAGAATCAAAGAACAAACCTGGCTTCCAATTCACACCTTGGGCAAGATACCTATCTTACAAGAATACCAGAAATAGTTCCCATATTTAACAGGGTTGTTGGGAGGCTAAATGTACAAACTGCCTAGAACAGTGCTCAGGGATCTTGCAACCCACTGATGGGCATGATGTGTATTTAGGGCTTATCAGGCACCAAGCTTTGGTATCACAGATGTCCCTCGTTCTGGGGCTCATACTTCTGTAGAAGGTCTGGTACTGGTCTTGGATTTTGTATTCACATGGGCCTGGCACTTCCTCTGCATCAGCCACAGCCCCCGAGGCTTGTTCTCCCAGCCACTCAGTAATCCCATCAGTTCCTCTTACATTCTTCTCCAGTACCTATATTTCTATTTCTATTGCCATTGCACTTTGCTTTTGCACTATTCTGTGAAATTCACTTTTTTAACACCTATAGGAGCTACCCTACAGACCTTCTTATTTCCTTCTATTATTTCCTTTGATACAAGTTTTAATGAGAAAGTTTCATAAGACTCTCCCCTCTCTCTCTATTCCTTTTCTCACTATTGTATTTCTCCATTGTAATTAAAAAGCTGCAGCTTGAGTCAAGTGAGAACTGACTCAAAAGTCAGTCCCATGCTTACATAAAGAAAATCTATGCTTACATAATGAAACTTCAAAGATAAGTTGAAGATCCTAATGATGACAAGATATTTTACCACCATCAGAACACATAATGGAGATTTACTGAACAATGAACTCTAAAAAAAGAGGTGAACTTTACATTTTCCAAAAGGAAAATCAGCTACGTGATGTATTCGTACCTGATTGCTACTGGAAACGCTGGACAAGAAGTTTGAAAAACAGCAACAAAACTCATCAAGGATCAACTCAGTCAACAGCAACATAGTAACTTTCCAAACAAACAGCAGACACAAATTTCAAAAAATTGAGAGTGTTTTAAGATCATTGATGACAATCAGGAAGCAGGACTCTGTCTTCTGAGATAGCACTGAACAAATGTTCTTATCTGATCAAAGAAGGAATAAAATTCCGAGGCATCAGTTTTCACAGCATACACAAAAAATTGGTTTTCTTATTAAAATTTGGTGAATCATCCATGATGCATCTATCTATGTAGAAGCAGAATCTACCCACGTGTTGAATCTCAATCAGAAAAACCCACCATCACTCAGCAATTTCTCTCATTTACCTCTGTGTGCTGGTAGGGTAAGGTACTACAATAATAGGTTAGATAATTTATGGGTGAGTTCATTTTGTACTATCATTGCAATTAACATAAAATTAAAATGAGCATATAAACACTAACAAAAAGTCATTAGTGTTAGAACAACGTGTACAAACTCAGATGAAATACCACTACCCCAAGACTCCGCAGAAGTCTACTTCCTCCAAGACAATCTCCAAACACATGCACTGAAAATGTAAGATTTAATTGTATGGGCAATTAATTTTAACGAAAATTAATTCTACCTGTCAGAACAAACATCAAGTAACACAGATTAGCTAATTTTCTTCAAGTATTTGAGTACTTTTTTTTTTTTAACAATTGCCATGCCCATGCAACACTTCTTTTTAGGTAGAAATAATGTCTTGGGAAAATGATTAATTTTTTTTAACCCTGTTAAGACATTCTAAAAGAATTAGAATACTTTAATTCTCACCAACTTTGCTTCAAACAGCATTCTTCTCTTTAAAATTTTTATTCTGAAATTACTTCTCAGTTTATAGAAAATCTCACACAGGGCGGTTCAGCTTTATACCAGTTCAAAGACACCATCTAACATCTGAAAAGTCAAAGGGTGAAAGCACATTGTAACTGCACTGAAACAGGATTCCTTACAAAAGGACATTTAGCACCACAAAGAATGGAATAAGCTCTACCTCTTTCGATGACAATTTTCTCATGTTTACAGGGACTGTAAGTATTAAATCTAACGATCTCGTCATATAAGGAATGTCTTGTTTTGTTTTGTTTTACAAAAAAAGAGGAAGGAAAGAGGTAAGAAAAAAATTGTCATTATTCCCAGCCATCTTCTACCTTAAACGATCCCCCATCCCCTCCCAGCTACAGCTCTGTCTCTCTGGTCTTCTTTATACCAAAATTCCTCAAAAAGAGTAGTTGATCCTAACTGCTTCTACTTCCTCTTTTTCTATTCATGCTTAAAACCTCTTTTTTTTTTTTGAGACAGAGTCTCATTCTATCACTCTGGGTAGAGTTCTGTGGCATCATAGCTTCCAACGACCTTAAACTAAGGGCTCAAGCAAGTCTCTTGCTTCAGCCTCCCAAGTAGCAGGGACTACAGGTGTGCACCACTATGCCCTGCTAGTTTTTATTTTTGTTTTCTGTGGTTTGTGACTTTTTTATAGGGAGGGAAGACAGGGTCTTGCTCTTCTTGCTCAGTCTGGTCTTGAACTCCTGAGCTCAAGCAATCCATCCGTCTTGGCCTTCCAGAGTGCTAGGAGTATAGGTGTGAGCTATTGTGCTCGACCCTAAACCCATTTTTTTTTTTTTTGAAACAGAGCCTCAAGCTGTCACCCTGGATAGAGTGCCGTGGCATCACAGCTCACAGCAACCTCCAATTCCTGGGCTCAAGCGAGTCTCCTGCCTCTGCCTCCCAAGTAGCTGGGACTACAGGCACCTGCCACAACGCCCGTCTATTTTTTGGTTACAGCCGTCATTGCTATTTGGCGGGCCCAGCTCAGGTGTATGTGGCTGGTGCCTTAGCCACTTGAGCCACAGGCTCTGAGCCCCCTAAACCCATTTTAATCAGGATTCTGTCCTCTGCACTCTACTAAAGGTCAGCAATGGCCTCCTCGATCCCGATACCACTGGGCAATTTCCAGACCTCCCCGATCCTCTCAGAGAGTTTGACACAATTGATCACCTCCTCCTCCTCCCTGAAAGTCTTCCTTCATTTAAGTCCAAATATCACATACCCCCCTCCCCCGCCTCCTCCTATTTCACTGGCTCTGCCTCCTAAGAATCCTTTGCTAGACACTCCTCCTCTTCCCAACTTCTAAACACCGAAGCGTCGTCTTCATCTGTCTGTACTCTCTCTCTAGGTAATGTTACTTTACTCTGTGGTTTAAACACCATCAGTACACTAAGGGTCCCAAATTTCCTATCTCTAGGCCCTACCTTTCCCTTGTCCTCAGATTCATAGGCCCAAGTATTCATATGACAACACCTTTCAGGTATCTTTTGGGAATCTCAGATTTAAGAAGTCCCAAATTTCTGATTCTACAATCTCTCAAAGCCTTGCTGCTTCTCCCAGTATTCGGTCCTCTCATTGTGATCCTACCCCAACTCAAGGATCCTTGCCATACTCTAATACCCTATACCTGCAGTCCCCAGCCAGTCTGCATGGGAGAAGGCAAGTGGCAGACAAGCAAGTGAAGTTTCTTCTGTATTTACAGCCAGGCCCCATGGCTCACAGCACCGGCTAAGCCCTGCCTCCTGGCAGAGCAGTGGGAGCATTACAATCTCACAGGACAGTGACCCCTCCTACCATAAACTGCAAGGGATCGAGGCTGCATGCTCCTTACGAGAATCTAAGGCCTGACGATCTGAGGGGAAGCTGAGGTAGTGATGCTAGCACTGGGCAGCAGCTGCAAATACAGATATTAGCAGAGAGGTTTGACTGCACAGAGACCATAGTAAATCAATTGCTTGCAGACTCGTAACAAAACATCTCTCCCCCCACTCATGGAAAAACTGTCTTCCATGAAACTGGTCCCTGAATCCAAAAAACTGGAGAACGTTGCCCTATATGGATTCCAACCACAAGTTCTACCGGCTCCACTTCGAGAACACATTCAGACCCCACTACTTCTCAGCACCCCTACTCCTCCCATCTTGGTCCAAGCCACCCTCATACCTCACCTAGATGATTACAGCTAACCTCTCTTTCTGCTGCCAGCCTCCTAGTCCTCCTGACGCAGTATACACTCTAACACAGCTGCCAATGCTTCTAAAAAGTGTCACCGTCGTGCTCAAAACCTTAAACTGCTCTGTCTTGGAATCAAATGCTACATCCTCAACATGACCAGCAAGGTCTGACCTCTCCAACCTTCTCACCAGTGCCCTTGCTCACTGCCCTCCCACCACTCTGTGCTCCTTCCTGTTTCTTAACAAACACTAAGGCCTCAGCACCCCAGGCTGTCACACTTTCTTCCTGAAACATTCTTCCTCCAGATGTGCCCATGATCTGTTCCCTCCCTTCACATCTACACTCAGATGTCACCTTCTCAGAAGCACCTTCCTACCGCTCTATAAACACTAACTTCCTCTCTTTTTCCCCTCTCCTTGCTTTGGTTTATATTCCTCATACTTTATTTAGCCTATTATATTTTATTTCTGTTGATTATCTGCCTGCCATCCTCGCTTGAATACAAGTTCCATGGTGGCAGAGTTATCTGTCTTGCTCACCTTTAAATCCCCAGAGCCAAAAACAGTGCCTGGTAAATAGTAGGTGCTCAGTAAACATTTGTTGAATGTCTATACTCTGACCCACTGTTTCCTGAGGCAGAGAATATATATTTCAACTGTTTATTACTTTAATACATATGTTATCATACCAGAGGAACCATTAAATATTTTTCAAGTTATGCTTTCAGAGCCTTGTAATGCCAGCTAGGGGATTTCTAAGCAGAAAGAGCAGCATGAGCAAAACAAATAAAGTAGGAAATATTACAACATATTGAAGGGAATGCAGGTGACTCCTTACAAAACAACTGGGGGAAAGTGGGAGAAGAGATAAGTACAGATGAAAAATAAGGCATAGGATAAAGTTCAAAGTTAAATGAAGAGCAAGCATGAAGGGTCTCTTGTGCCTGCCGGAGTTTCAAGTGCCATTCTGTAGGCAACAGGGTGTCATCAGCAGAGAAACAATGATCAGAATTCCACTTGGAGAAAATTATTCTGATCACATAAGATTATATAACTCATGTAATCTCGTCTGTTCTCAGTTGAAATAGCAAGTTAGCAGTCCCAGATGCACACAAAGAAAAGACGTAAGCATGTAAGCCACAAATGCTTATTTAACCCCTTTATCATTCATGCCTAAAAGGTAGCCATACTTTCTTGCCCACAACCCTTTAACTGATACATTTTCCCAGTGAAATATTTTCTCAGCATGTTTCAATTTGAATATTTTCAACTCTTATCAATTGGCTCTTCAAGGACCCTTACGTGACAGTCTTTAATGAATGCCCACAGATTCCTGTGTATGCACAGTAAAACAACTAACTTACTTGTAATATTAAATGTTTACACTACATTGGACATTAAAATATTCAACAAGAAAATTCAATTACAGTTATTTTAACTAGTAAAACACCTGGCATCTGACTATTAAGACAGTCTACAGTTTATCTAATATACACTTCAAATTAAAGTAAAAGAAGGTTCAGTTGGTCTGCACAAAGGGCATAGAAAAAGTCCTTATTGTTAAGGTTAAAAGTACAGGTTTGATTTTAATGTTTAGTATTTACTTGTATAAATAAGCTTAATAGAGAATGCACATTGTCATCATCCTAAGTTTCATGTTTAATCAAATGTTTTAGTTGGTTGTACAAATCATTATTTGCCTTCTACTCCCCCCGCCCCTTGGCTTCCTCGGCATCCTTAGTCCCCTCCTACCACAGAGCTTACACTCAACATCTCGTTTGGTACTGTCTCCATCTCTGTTTCACAAAAACACATACTGAACACCTAGACAAAACAAAGATAAAAAAGACAAGATCTGCACCCCACAGCAGACCCTGATGACAGTCGTCCAGGCTTCCTTCCTTCTCACTTCTCAGTCATCCACATGGCATGGACTCTCTCTTTAATTTATATGACTTATCTACATCTGCTTTAAGCTCCTTACCCAAATGACTTAATTCCAATGATATACTTGCTCTCCCTCAATGATATATCTTAACATTAGCCTGTTTACCACTCTAAGTCCCTTTTTAAACGAAGCAAAATAACTCAGATAAATGATTATTGTGTTATAGCAAAGCCACCTTAAACAACTGCTCTCTGCTCAGTAAGTTTACAATCAATACCTAATCAGAAATGATCTAGAAAGAGGATCTTGGAGATGAACGAACAAAGGCGAAAGATCCAAAGTCAACAACCAAGCAGATGTTCTCTCATGAGGCCTTCTTACCAGCACTGTGTCCACTGAGTCCAGGGAAGTGACCCCAGGGACAAAGAAGCAACACAGCACAGCTACTACACAGTACAAACTAGCTTCACTTCTGCCCTCCCACCCCACTTCCCTGAACAAACCTTTAGTTCCCAACAACACAATCATGTATGTGTAGTGTTTAGGGAAAGCCAAAAACAAAGGTATCTACAAAGCTATTCATTACAAAGACTCAAGTTATGGAAGAAGGAGGCAAGTTCTAAAGATGTCTGTCCCCAGCTGAGAACACTTACCCAGTGGGTACTGACCTTGGCACACTTCTTCCAAATCTGTGTTGGTATCACAGATGAGGGTCTATTCCAGGTCAGCACTCAGCCTCAGCCTGTATAACTCATACAACTTCTGTTCAATAAATATTTAAGTATGAAGGAGAACAGATGTTTTCAATTTTAAAAATGACCTTTAGACATCAACCTTAATATTTACATTCCGCAGAAATAGTCTCATTTTAAATATCTTTGGGAAGAATACACAGAGCAACCATTTCAAGATGGAAAAAAGCTAATATGTACAAAATCTGAAATAATTCCCTATAACAGCATAAAAAAGGAATCCGACTTTTCACACATAGGAAAAAATAACTATTCTTTCATTCCTGTGTTTCACATTTTTATGCACCTTTTCCTAGTATACCCCACAAGCTATAGAACTCTGCTGGCAAAATGCTTTTCTCTGGAGAGAATTTTTTAAATGTGACAGAAGAAATGGCCTGCATTTAAAGCAGTTTTTCTTTCTCATGAAAACAATGCAGTGAGTTCTATGCAAAATATAATGAAAAATACAAGTCAATGCTAAAATGTAAAAAATGAAACCTAGGTACAAAGAGATAGGATATAACTTCAGAGTCACACTAAGGAAACCGAATACACACACACACACACACACACACACAAAATGTATACATATACATGTAAAAAAAAAATATATATATATATATATATGTATATATATGTAGGAAGGTAAAAAATAATCCCATGCATGTAGGAACCCCTATGATAATGGTATCTCCCAGAAAAGACCCAGATTTGGGAAGAAGGCTGATTCTGAATACCAGCCTTCTTCCCAAATTATTCTGTATATTGCCAAAACAAATATATAGAAACACTGATGAAGTCACACTTAGTACATAGACCTCATTCGTTATTACAATTCAATAACATTTCCAGATCACAGTAAGCACAAAAGTTATTTAATTGAAAAAGGCATCAGACTGAAATTCAGAAAAAACAAGTCCAGTCTAATGTGCTACATTCCTGGAAGGTTCTCCATACCTACTCTTTGGTTTAACTAAAGAGCTGCATTATTACAAGTGGGAATCGTGAGAGCTTTAACTCTCTTTCATAAAACTGGCCAATGTAGCAATGACAACTTCTCAGTGGTTGACTTCATGATCTAGTTGGATACAGCAAGAAAACATAACCTCTAGTCCTGTCCCCCAAGACTATAAATGTAGCAACTGAAAATAACTACCTGGGATTTAAACCTAAAAAGAGAAATCTCTTCCTGCAACCTTGAGAAGGATCAGGAGGGGGTATACATGTGCTCCAGTCCCACGCCAGATAAACTGGGTATTATCCTGAAGACTACGAGGGGCACTGAAGGGGATTTAGCAGCAGGGGCATGGACCCCTTTGAGTTCTTGAAAGATCACTAGCAAAAATTTTCAGGCTGAATTTTGGATGTATAAAATCTGCCCAAGAAGCCAAACAGGACACTCTCATAGTAGCATAGGTGAGAGATGAGAACTAAAACTTAAGTGACAGGAGTAGTAGAAAAGAAATTAGAGAAATTCTTAAACTGACAGGACGAAGATGCAAAGGAGGGTGATGCCGTTGGTGATGCCCACGATTGCAGCTAATACTATCATCACTAAAACGTGCTCGGTGTTTCAGCATCCAGTCATTGCATTAAACGCTTCTTAGAACCATTTCATTGAATCCTGTTGACTGTCCTGGGAGATGGATCCTACTATTCTCCCTGTTTTACATAAGAGATAAACGAAGCTTGCAAAGGCCAAGCAGCACATCCAAGGCCACAGGATGAGTGTGGTGCCAGAATTCAAGCCTGTGTCTGCTGCTGCCAAAGCCCGCAGTCAGATTGCTCCCACACGCCAAGCCTCCTGCGATTCTGAGTGCACGGGTGACTGGAAAGCATTATTTACCTAAAAGTCCCTACTTCTTACTATAAGACACTTTCCTTCCATAGTGTTCCTCATGTTCTGGTTTCTATGACTATTGTGATGGCACAGTCTTTCACAGTTATTAGTCTTTTCTTCATATATTACCCATTGGCTTCACACACAAATGGGGATATGCTTTGTTTTTTAAATTTTGTAAATTTAAGGGGCATAAGTGCAGTTCTGTCACATAAATACATTGTATAGTGGCTAATTCTAGGCTTTTACATCACCTGAACAATGTACATTGTACTCAGTAGTGATTTCTCATCCCTATCCTCCATCCAATCCACCCCATTTGGGGTCTCCAATGTCTATTATTCCACACGCTGAGGCCACATGCACCCATTATTTACCTCCCACTTACGAGTGAGAATGTGAGATATTCTGTTTCTGAGCTGTTTCACTTAAGGTAATGGTCTGCAGTTCTATCCACGTTGCTGCTAAAGACATGATTTCTTTATTTCTTATGGCTGAGTGGTATTCCAATATTCTTGTGGTATTCAAGCAATATTCTTACTTCCCATTTGATCCCTCTGTGGACCTGCAGCTCTGAGGTTAAATTGTGTAGAGTCCAAATAACCTACACTCTCTTGCTGTCTACAAGGCTTTTCATTTTTCCCCAAGTTAATATAAGATGTGGATAATTCTGGAATTTATCTGCTAGTCTGAAAATACGGGAAGGACCCACGCACCAAGCTGTTTGGCAAAACCTAATACCTAGGTATACATATCAGGACCTCAGGCACGCAGGTTTATTTCAGCACCTCTGAAAACACGCCCTCCAGTCCATCTCCTCCCCATCACACAATGTGGATGGTTAAGAGGGAAGAGGATGTAATCCTATGCTAGAGGAATCCACTGGGATTTTAGTTGATAATACACACCTTTGAGACACTTGGGATGCTACCCCTTCTGCCTTCTGTGTGGTTCATTGGCTTTATAAAGATAATCTCCCAGGTTACTACTAAATCAGATTGGTCTTAATCTGTTTCAAAGATACTCAAAGGGCCTCAACAACATGATAGGAAGTCCCTTCTCCATGAGGGCTGGCTGAAATCACAGCAGCAGAAGAACTGCTGAGCGTTACCTGCCCTATATTCCTATGTTCCAAGAAAGCATATCCGAACAGTTTAGACAGATACATGTCTTTCTTTTTAGGATCATTACATGTAAATTTGATAAGATTCCTAATTTGGCATTTTTATTGTATTACTAAGACAGTCAATAGTTTTTTCTTTCATAGACTTACTTTATTTGGAATCTGATGATCACTGTGCAAATCCTTTAATATCCATCTTGGTTCAGATAAAGACTGAAAAAGCTTGTAAATTTTACATTGACATGGTGATAATGCTAGTTTGAGTTACTATTTTAATTCGTAGTGGCATAGGTCATGGACTCTGGGACTAATGCCTGGGTTCACACCATGAGTCTACCAATTACCAGGTGTTTGGCCTCCACAAAGTTCCCTTACCATTCTCCCAGAAGCTTCCTCACCAGAAGATGAGACTAATAATCATACCAACCAATGAGGATTGCTATGAGAATTAAGTTAGTTGATCTTTGTAAAGGATTTAGAATAAAGCTTTGCAAATAATAAACATTATATGTGTGTCTATTATATAAAATAAAAATAAAAATAACTTTGGCTAAATACAGAGATTTTGCAATGCATTAAACAGTGAGATGGGGAAATGATGTGCTCAAAGCTAGTTAACCTTCGAGTAAAATGTTTTTACATACATTAATATAAGAAATATAGTCCAGCATGGAAACTGTGCTTTTATACAATATTCTCTGTTTAGCAAATGTAGACAAAAATGTTTGAAATCTATATAATGTAAAGAAAACAAATATAAAAAAGAACTGGTCTTTTCTTCATAAAACTCTATATAAGGAGATAACATTAGTTACCCTATTTAAGCAAACACAAAAAGAAAATGGTTCTTTACATTTTCACTTGCCTATCTAAAATTGTCACATGATTATTAAAGATTAAACTTAACCTTGATAATAAACAGGTAATCATCATTGTAGAATTAAAATACATAAAATCTAGAAACTATAAAATCTAAATTCTTTTTATTTGAAAATCTATTTTTAAAAAGTTATGGTGGTCATAGCTATTTTTCAAGATGCCCACATCTCTAAAGTACTCACAAAGCAGTGAAAGAATGGTAGTAACAGAAAAGAAAATGTGTCTGAGAGGCAAAGTCTACCATTCTTTGGGCTTTTTCCCTTTCCTTTTTTTTTTTTTTTTTTTTGGAGGAAAAAAGATAATCCAGATAGAAGGAACAGTGATTAAATATTTCAGCCATCTTTTATGAAACTGCAAAGCATATCTTTAATTATGCTAAATTCTATCCCCGAAGTCACTATACTAAGATTTCACTGAATTCTCCATTCTGTGTTCCACTGTGCAGTGCAGGTCCACAGCAACACACAGCACCTTCCTTTAAGAGGAGTTTTTTAAAATGTTACACCCGGCCTGGTTCTACAAGTGATTTTAAGGCAGATTATAAAATACAATAAAGCATTGTAAAATAAAAATCAAAATAGCTGGGACATCTGGTTAAACATGGCAGATTAAGCACTCAGACCTTTATCTCCTCTGCTCTCAAAACACATCTCTGTAAAGGAATAAAAATACGTGAACTTACCTGGACAAAGAGAAAGTTAGAAACATTCAACCATGCTGGAGGACCAATTACTGATTTAGCAGAGCAGGAAATGTTGCAGGCCAAATGCCTGTAGGGAGATGCCAAGGGGATGTGGGCTGATTTTCATGCACAAAATCCAGACAGGCCAGAATGACCAAGGAGGGAGAGTGAGGAACAGGCTGAAATAGCCGCGTGAGGTACAGTCTCCCTGGGGAACAAGTGAAACCCCCAGGCCTCCAACCCTACCCAGTGTAGCCAGGTTATTCTGGGGGAAACTGACCTCTAGACTTATGGGGACCAGGCCATCTTCAAGGGAAAGTAGACTGTGACTCAGGACTGAATTCAGAGAGACTGAACACTGAAAAACACTGGAATCTCCAGACCTACGCCTTGGTCTGCCCCACACATAGAGCCCAATTTCCTCATCCAAGCAGTTAGAATATTCTCCTCTGGAAAAACTAATCCTCTCACGTACTAATGTTTGTAACTCCCCTGATGAAGCAGCTTGCCTGCCACTTCACCATCAAACAGCCAAAGCAACCTGCTAACAGGCCTGATGCAGACAGCAGTGCTAGTTAGCATGTCGAGACTACTCTTAAAAAACACCAGAATAGCAAATGATAACTTGATAACTATGCATTTAAGAATATGAGAATGACATACAAAAATAAACATAGAAAAACAAGGTCTGACTGTAACACAGACACTGCACAGAACAGAATACTTTAAAAATAAGGACAAGGCCAGGTACAAGGGCTCATGCCTATAATCCCAGCACTCTGGGAGACTAAGGTGAGAGGATCACTTCAGGCCAGGAGTTTAAGACCACCCTGGGCAACAAAGTGAGACACCCCCCCCACTCCATCTCTATAAAAAAATGTTTAAATATTAAGCAGTTGTGCATGATGCAATGGTACATTTCAAAACTATTAAGAAATAAGCATAATTGTGATGGATGTGTAACTTAGTTCAATGTAAGCATTTCACATTATATATCGAAGCAGTACCCTAAACCCCATAAATGCATCAATGTACAAAGTTATGATTTAATAAAAACAATTAAAATAAATTAAAATTAAAAATTAAAAAAAAATTAAAATCAGGCAGTTATGAGTCTGAAGTCCAAGTTACTCGGAAGGCTGAGGCAAGAGGATCACAGGAGTTCAAAGTTGCAGTAAGCTATGATTGTGCCACTGCACTCCAGCCTAGGCAACACAGTGAGACCCTGTCTCTAACAAAATAAGATTTTAAAAAAGAGCACCCATGTTTTAAAAAATTTATATTAATTCCTGAGTTTAAATGCAGACAAAACAGACAGAACCTATGATTACTACCTTCAGAAAGAGAAGGTATCATATATATATATGAACAGAATGCAACATAAAAATCCCCAGTGACAAAGAAAGATGATTATTAACATTAAAATATAACAAGTAAAAATTTAAAGCAAAGAGTTAAGAAAATAAAAACCAATTCAAAGAAAACTTCCAGAAAGTAAAAACAAAATAATAAGGAATAAGAAATATAAGTGAACAAATAAGGTTATCAGTCTATTAATCCAGTAATTCGGTAGACACAAAAGCTAACTCAAAGGAGTTTAAGAAAGTAGGAAAATTGAGGAGAGGCAATTAGCAAAGTAATAAAACTAGACAAGTTCCCAGAACCAAAAGAAAAAAAGTCTCCAGATTCATCCTACAACCAAAAGTCACAAGCCTAGATCTGAAGAGCCCACCAAGTGCCCAGTCTAATGAATGAAAAAAAAAAACAGACTCACTTGAAGACAAATTATTATGAAATTTTGACTATGTTAGAGTAATAATATAAAAAATCCTTAGCTTCCAAAGAAAAAAATGAAAACACAAATACATATATTTAATTAGTAGTTAGAGTGCCAAAAACTTCTTGAAAGTAATAATGAAATCTAGAAGGCAATCCTGAGCAATGATTTCAACATTCTGTGGAGAAAAAAAATTATTTCCAACCTAGTATTCTATGCCCAGCCAACCTATGAGTCAAATCTGAGAGCAGCTTCTGCAATGAAAAGGACTGGTACTTGGCCTCCCATATTCCTTTCATTAGGAAGCTACTAATTAAGTATTCTATCAAGCAGGAAAACAAAAGGCCTGGGATCCAACATGCACGTCACTGAAGGAAGTCCCGGGATAATGGACGTGCTTCAGGCCTAACAAATAAGCCATATAGTTTGAAAAGCTGGAAAAGCAAGAGCTATAAGGACAGAAGTCCCTAAACATGTTTAATCACTTGAATTGTCAGCCCTTTACAAGGGGAAAAAGAAGGGTTAAAGACAGAAAAGTAAGGAAATGTGGAGCAAATAAGTCAAGCTGAAATAAGAAGTTGTACAAGAAAAGCAACCTGTTACTTCCCATTTCACTGGGAAGTGAACACTTGATTATAGTCTTTGTAATAAAAATATACATGATTAATTTAAACAAAAATTGTGACTATAACCATAAAATACCTGAGAACAAACAAAGAGTTGAATGTCATTGTCATTGGCTACATAGACTAGGACTAGTGGACAGAGATTAATGGGAAGCAGGAAACTGCTGTTTTTTTCACAATGATCCATTTAGCATGATTTGACATTTTAATATGCAGTACATGTATGCTATAGATTTTTAAAAATTAATTCTTTAAAGTGCATAGGAAAACTAAGTCAAAGGAAAAGCATTTCACCTTTGCTAGACACCAAGTTTGAATGCAAACATTTTATTAACCATAATAAGTAACATGATTCAAAGTATCCATTAAGATTTTTTTAATTCTTTGATATTCAAGAGAGTCATAACTAATGCTGGTATGATGACAAAAATATGTTGCAAGGATTCCCCCTATAGATACTAAAGATATTAAAGAATATCCCATTTTAGCAAGCACAGTAATATGTGTCATTTACATTAAAAGTATCCCTTAGTAGTAAATAAATTTTTATTATACAGGGTGGCCATAAAGTTCATGTGCTATTCTAAATTGCACACTATTTTAAATTGTATGCAAACTTTATTGCCACCCTATAAATACCCATTTTTCAGAGAAATAACTAGGTATTAAATGCTTATTAACAGTTCCTGCGTATCCCCACCTCCCTTGGCCTAGAAAGTTAGAGTATTCACAGGGCCAGGCAGTCCCAGGACAAGAGGCAAGGGACAGGGAGATTCCAACACCTCCCCACCCACACCACTCCTGCACAGTCTTCAGCAGGGAGAGCCCTTATGCATTCTCATTAATCCACATCATTAGTCTATCAACAGGTGCAAGACCAAACTTTACACACGACTGATTGTTGGCTCTTAAAAAATATCAGAGTACAATATGTCAAAGGAGAGGTTGTCTGAAAGTCAATATATAAGCCAGGTGTGGTGGCTCAAGTCTGTAATCCTAGCACTCTGGGCGGCCAAGCCAGGCAGATTGCTTGAGCTCAGGAGTTCATGATCAGCCCAACAAAAGCGAGACCCCATCTCTACTAAAAACAGAAAACTAGCCAGGCATTTTAATAAGCACCTATAGTCCCAGCTACTTGGGAGGCTAAAACAGGAAGCTCACTTGAGCCCAGGAGTTGGAGACTGCTGTGAGCTAGGCTGAGGCCATGGCACTCTAGCCTGGGGCAACAGAGTGAGATTGTCTCTCAAAAAAAAAAAAAAAAAAGTCAATATATAAAACTTGATAGACCCTAGAAAGACTGACTTTCCTGAGTGGCTTATAAGCTAATTCTTTAATATAAAAATGTAACTCAGGCCAGGTACGGTGGCTCATGCCTGTAATCCTAGCACTCTGGGTGGCTCTGGGAGGCTGAGGTGGGTGGATTGCTTGAGCTCAGGAGTTCCATGCCAGCCTGATCAAGAGCAAGACCCCGTCTCTAAAAATAGCAATACTAGCCAGGTTTTGTGGTGAGCACCTGTAGTCCCAGCTACTCGAGAGGCTGAGGCAAGAGGATGGCTCCAGCGCAAGAGTTTGAGCTTGCCCTGCGCTATTATGACACCATGGCACTCTACTGAGGGCAACAGAGTGAGACTGTCTCAAAAAATAAAAATAAGAAAAAGTAACTCCAAAAATATCTGGGCAATCGTGGCACTAACTCTGAAAATACCTGGGCAATTTATTTTGAAATAAAATCCAATGTAGATAATACTTGAAAAACAAGTCCTTGAAAGATAGATACATAGTAGAATGTCTGGGTACGTTTAAAAACCAAACCAATACAACAAAGAAAAACTACAATATTGGCTTATAGAAAAATCTTAGACCAATGACATAAAAAAAAGCCAAAAATATAGGTTCTTGAATATTTGCAATCAAGCATATCTTGAAAAAAATTCCAAATATAAAATTCATATGTTTCTGATTGGACCACATCATATTTCATTTTCTTTTCTCTTTATACCTTTAAGTATAACACACAGATGGTATGTAACTACCCATCTCTGTAGAAACTGCACCTTTCCTCTCAAACTCAACTTATTTTAAACAAAATTGCTTATCTCCTGCCCCACGCCAATCCTGAAATCCACTCCTCCCACAACGCTCCCAAGCCTTACTTATGGTCATTACATTCTTCAAGTTATTCAGACACAAAGCCTTGATGACTCTAATTAGAAATTCAACCTTCTGTACCTTCAAAATGAATAAAAAGATCCATCCACTTCTCAGTACCGCCAGGGCAGCCACCCCTGGTGCCCATGCTGGTGACCCACCACCTTGCACATTACTGTTTCCAGTAGTCTCTCAAAAGGTTTCCTGCTACCCACTATTGTCTTTTCTCAGCATAGCTGATAAAGTGATCTTTTTAAAATAGAGGCCAAGTCACGTCATTCGCTTGAAAACGTCCAACGGTTTCCCATCTTATTCAGGGTAAAAGCCAGTTTACAGCACCCTATAAGGCCTTGTACAATGTGGCTTATATTTCTGATGTCATTCCCACTAGGCCCTCCTTCCTCACTTGTTCCACCCGTGGCAGCCTCCTTACTGTTCCCTCAACCTAAAATAACATTCTCCCATGTACCCACATGGGTCACTGCTCATGGCCTCCAAAGCTGTGCACAAAAGTCCCCTATTCTGTAAAATCTTTCCTGACCATCCTATTTAAAATGACAAACTTTCCTATACTCGTCCTTGCTTTATTTTTCTCCATAGAACTTACCACCATCAAACAAGCAAATCTTACCTATGTGTTTATTGCCTGCCTCCCTTCACAATAAAGTTCCATAAGAGCTTGCATTTTTGTCTATTTTGCTCACAGCTGTACCTCATGGTCCAGATCTGGAATAAACACATGCTAGATGTCCAACAAATATTATGAATGATTTCTATCTGCAAATCATAAAATTGCATGTGACCATTTTTTAAGTTTTTAGAAAATATTTTCAAGTAATTACTACTATGAATAAAAATAAAATGGAAAAGTCACAGTACAGAGTGTAATAGAAGACTTAAATCTGAATTGAGCACCAAGGCAATAGTACTTGCATTTATAATGAAATGCAGTTTTTTTTCAGTTTCTGTGCAGAAACACAGTTTTTTTTCTATTTTTACTTTTATTTGCTTACTTTCTAAAATAATCTTTGTCAAAATGAAGTGTATAAGTACAATTACTTTAACACATCCTTTTTTGCTCTTGAAGTATCTTAAAGCCAAAAGTCATATTCTATTACAACTATGTGAAAAATGCCCTGCCATATATCAATTTTTAAGTTCCATATTAAACTTATTTTAAGATAATGTATGTAATTACTCATAAAATGATACACAGCTAAAAGATTTCCTTACTCCGTGGCTAGAGAACGCCATCTGGCTCAAGGTGAGAGAAACTACCCTATTATACTTAATGCTGTTATAAATGGAGTATTAGTGTGTTTCTAAAGGAACTCCTTTCTAAGATGAAATTAAGTTGTGGTATTTTACTTGTTTAATAAATATTTTTCTGAACCAAAATTACACAGACATAGCAAGAGAAGTTAAAAATAATAATATAGGTAGTTCACATGTCCCACATGTATATAGGATATTTAATCTGTACAACATTTATTTTAGGTAAGTAAATACTGTTGCTTTAATTCCATCTTACAGACGAGACTCCTGGGGCACTAAAATGATAAGTCACTAAACAGGAATCTTAGTAAAGCTAGAACTCAAATACAGATGACCTGACTACAGAGCCCACACACTTAAGTGTCATGCTACCTGCCTCTTCTCAGACGGCAAATACCCACTTTATGTGCCTTTCAGAGCATTAAAAAATAGTTTGAGATCTGCCTTGAAGGATGTACAGTCTAAAGATGTGGGCCCTCAATTTTGATGGTATATCACTTTATCAAAAATTAAGATGCCCAGGACAAAGGATCAGATTCTTTTAATACAGTTTCCAATGTATCCAGAGGAAAAAAACTAACTTTTCATACTAGAATGTTTATTGCAGTTCAATTCACAATCACCAAGATGTGGAATCAACCCAAGTGCCCATCGACACACGAATGGATTAATAAACTGTGGTATATGTATGTCATGGAATACTATTCAGTCATTAAAAAGATGGAGACTTTATATCCTTTGTATTAACCTGGAGGGAGTTGGAGAAATTCTACTTACCAAAGTATCACAAGAATGGAAAAGCAAGTATCTAATGTACTCAATTCTAATATGAAACCAACAGAAGAACACAACCCCCATAAGAAAAAAACACAATTAAACTCAAGTGGAGCAGAGAGGGAAGAAGGGAAGGGGAGGAGGAGGGAGGAGAAGGGAAGGAGCAGGGGACTGGTGTGCTCTCACCTAACAGGCACACAATGTAAAGGGTTTATGGCACACCTTCTAGGTGAGGGGCACAACTACTACTTGGCCTTTGCCTAATGAATGCAAACAATGTAACCTAATCATGTATATTGCCATATTAATCTGAAATCTTAAACAAAAAACTAACTTAAACAAAAGCTAAAAATGTAGGTTCATGCATCAAAATAGCAGTTAGATTCATAATGTAAGACACTTACATTAATCATGTATCCTGAAATTCTATAAACATTTTCATAAAAATCAAAATTTTCACTTCTCATTGAACCATCAAAGAATGATTTCCAAGTAATTTTCAGTTTATTAGCAGCTTTCAAATTTTTCATCCACTCAGTAAACAATTATTAAATACCCAGAACCTACCTCAGGAGGAAACAAAACAGAAGTGTCTCAGGAAAACAGGAGTTTTCCGAGTATTTCGGGCAAAGTGCATATATTTTTCAAATGCCATTTTGAGGTCTAATGTCCAGGAAATTTGAAGAATTATGGAGTTAGGTCAATTCAGTTTATGAACACTGAATATGCAAAAGGAGTCTATCTCTAACAACCATGAATTCGCTCCCTTCTTCCAAGAAAGAGACTTCTAGAAAGCAACTAAAATGTTATGGTTGATGGTTTCCCCAGAGGTATGGGAAGTTCTACCTTCAATCTTATTCTCCTCAAAGGAGGTCAGGGGCTCACAGATCACAGCTCGATTGATTAAACATTTTTGTTTTCACTCATGCACACCCTCCCTCTTTAATCCCTCTCCCCCATGCTAGGCCATTTCTCAGTCAACAACTAGAGATTCTCTACCCACATCCGGCCTCCCTAAACACTCCTTCAGTGCCTATAGGAAATAACCAATGACCCTGATGAAAACAGATTAAAAATAAAGGTAGTATCTAATTTATATCACATAAAAGGAAAACCATAAATCGTAAGGTTAAATTAATCATTACCACCAACACTACCGCCTCATTGCTATGGTTCTGGAAAGTAAACACAGATCCCTTTAAGAACTCTGCAAGTCTCCTCCCACCCTTTCAACCACATTTTGCTATGTTTGCTATCCCTGAGCATCTGTATTCAAGATAATTATATAAATAAGTCCAGTATTTATACTGGCCCTGCCTGATTACTTGTCTCAAAGCTGGGGGCATTGACAGGGTGGGAAAGTATAAGGAGGGCAGAGTTCAAGTTCCACTAAGGCAAATAGCATGGAAGGGCAAGGGAGGGTTCTATCTTGTTTATTAGCCACTGTAACCCAACCCTAACCACAACGTCTGGTAGATTTCAGGAGCACAGACCTTTTGGTGGTTGGGATGGAGGAGAGAGATTACAAATTAATTACTGCCTAAGGGTTGTTGGAATGTAATCACATTATAAACATTGTTTCTATTTGAATCTGTCTTTGAAGTCAGCAATGAGAGCACCAATGTAGACTTTAATGCCTGCTCTTTTAGAAATCCCCTGTCTCACGGGGTCACTAAGTATGACATAATGTACTTTCAATAGATCATGTTTCCTTGCAATACATCACAGAAGGTATTTTCTGATTTACATTTATAGTAAACTATTCGCAGAAGAGTTTTTGTTAATACCTATTGCTGTTCTTGCTCATGATTACTGACTTGGTGCTTTAACACACATGACTGTGAAGTCATTTCCATGTGTTCCACAAACAATAAAATAAAAACTTTTTTTTATAAAACAAATTATTTTTTTTTTTTTTTTTCGGTTTGGCCGTGGCTGGGTTTGAACCCGCCACCCTTGGTATATGGGGCCAGCGCCCTGCTCACTGAGCCACAGATGCTGCCCATATAAAACAAATTATTAAACAGATTTTTAATAATGTGATTTGACAATAGTGACATAGGGAAAGCTAATCATAACTTAGAAAAAAATATTGTCTTCTAGTTAAGTTTTTTAATATGATCACAAAATACTACGCTATTTTCATTTATATTTGTTTCTTACTTATTTTCTCACTTATTATGACTGACTTCCATTAGAAATCCATATTCACCAGTCTATGACTGAGCTCAGGTGTCAAAACCAGATACTGGATGTCCACAGGAAATCTCCGAAGCAATAACTGTATTCACTTCATTTCAGACTTGGGAAAAAGTCATAGGAATGTGTTATCAACATGTATCACGACTGCTGTGATTATCACAATCCAACCTGGATCTCTTGAACTTCTCCTAATACTGCCTTTATGGCTTGAGCCTTTTTACTTTATACTCTGTCATTCTAATATTGTTAGTATTGATTAGGTGACAGTGAGGAAAAAGAAATCATAATTCTAAGCCACATTTCTCAGTTGTCAAATCCTGTGATTTAAATCGAGCATCCGTTGCCAGTCTTCTCTGTCCTTTGGCGGTTATCATTGCTCTTAGCTGCAGCAACTGCACCTATTTATTTCAGATCATCAGCAAAAGAAAGATGCTATCATTTCACAATTTTATTTATCGGGGTACCTCAGAAATTGCTTTTATAATCCAGGTTTTTCTCCAGGACTAATAATGTTTTTCTCTTTCAAATTCCTTTGACAAAATTCATTAGGTTTCAAAGGCATATTTCAAGTAACTGCCTAAGTCCTTCTCAGACAGAGTGAGGGGTGGAGGCTCTTACCCGAAGTACCACAAGTGAAAAATTCTGCCTAGTTTTCAAGAACTTCCAAATCCCCAGCACATCATCATTTCGCCATTTCCCCATTTCATTACACATTTGGTCATTAACAGGTATCTAGAGGCATTCTCTAATCTCATGCCCCATAAATATTTCTATGTTCAGTACCACCAATCCCATCTTTCCCTTTATTCAAAAAGCCTACTTTTTCGGCTGGACACGGGTGGCTCAAGCCTGTAATCCTAGCACTCTGGGAGGCTGAAATGGAGACTGTTTGAGCTCGGGAGTTCTAGACCAGCCTGAGCAACAGCAAGACCTCATCTCTAAAAAACTAGTCAGGCATTGTGGTGGTCGCCTGTAGTCCCAGCTACTTGGAAGGCTGATGCAAGAGTATCACTTGAGCCCAGGAGTTCGAGGTTGCTGTGAGCTAAGATTCCATGGTACTCTATCAAAGGGGACAAAGTGAGACCCTGTTTCAAAAAAAAGCCTACCTTTTCAACATTCTACCCAACCAAAACCCTGCTCCCTGTTCCCACCTCAGAACCTTCTAAATAAAGCTTTTTCTCACAATTCTTGTTTTAATTAGCCTCCCTCAACCCAAAAGACCAGTAATTCAGGACCCTTAACACCAGTTGATTAATCTAAGAGACTTGTTTTGAAGATGATTTTTTAGGTTAAGAAAAAAATGTATTTCATAACACTAAACATCCGTTAAATCTTCCTACTACTCATATTTACATGGTATCTGCAGCCCACCCAGATCATGGGTTAGGAAATAGTGAAATACTTTTTGAATAAAGTATCCCTTCTGTTCTGATGTGGATAGCTTCATCTAGTTGAAAGTTAATATTTCTAAATTGCATAAGTCATAGCTGCTGCTTTAAAAAAAAATTCATTCCAGATTAGATCATGCATTCACATATTAGAGGCAATCATGATAAATGATCTTTTAAGTCTTTCTTCATCCCTGGTCCTTAGTTCACAAACAATTTGCTAATTTGATTAGAGTTTTTCATCTTCTCTTGCTCATACAATATAACAGAACCATATTATTCACTTAAAATTTGCTTTAGCACATTGGAATGTTTTCCACATATGGAAAATTTTAATTCAAGACAAAAAAATAATTTCACTAACTCTCCCAATATTTCTTTATCTCAGGATTAATGGCCATTAGAAGTAATTTGGTTTCATCATTTCCTCCCAACATCTCATAATGACAAAAATATTCCCACATCATCTTATACACTATATATTAAAATTTTTGGTTAATTCATTTAGTTGACAACATTTACCACTGTTTATGAAAGGAAGTGGAATACTGTGAAGAACAATACAGACGCCTTTTCTTTTAATAACATGATGTTGGACTACAATTTTAAACTAGGCCATTCAGAATAATACACCTTTCTTACGTACCATGTCTGCCAGGAGCTTCTTAAAATAACCAACCTGCAAGGTTTAATTCATTTTTCATAAGTTAATTCTCTAAATTCATTCACATTAGGAATGTGGTTGACTTTGTGATCAATAAGTCAAAGGCGGCTAAAAATGGTAATGATCCAAGATATCGTTCCCCTGAATTTAAATGCCTTATAAAGGGCACATTTAAATCTTACCTAACTGAAAAAAAGAAGGCAAAATTATTTATTTAGAAATGAATAACTGAATATTTGTAATCTAAAGAAATCAACTGAAAAAACTACTGGAAACAATAAAAAAAAAGTCTGGTAGAGGAACTTATAGAAAACTAAACATCATATTATCATCATCGTATTTGTTAATAGAGAATTATGTGCTAATCTCTTTAAATATTACCTCATTTAAACTTTAAACAATTTCTACAAGGCAACTACACATACTGTTTTGGAGGAAGTAACTTGTCCAAAGAAATTGTCAAAATTAGTAGGTAGAATACAACAGTTTTCTTATGTACCAAGATTAAAAAACAAAATATAGTTGAATAAAAAGTACAATCTAAATATAAAGAAAAAGAAACATAAAATATCAGGTAAAACATAAATAATAATATAACATATTAATAAGAACATATTAATAAGAAACCCACATAATACCTTTTTAAGGTATAATAAAACACATTAATAAGAAACCCACAATACCTCTTTAAGAAAAACTAGAAGGCGGCGCCTGTGGCTCATCGAGTAGGGCACCAGCCCCATATACCGAAGGTAGCAGGTTCAAACCCGACTTCGGCTGAACTGCAAAACATAAAAATAGCTGGGCGTTGTGGCGGGCGCCTGTAGTCCCAGCTACTTGGGAGGCTGAGGCAAGAGAATCGCCTAAGCCCAGGAGTTAGAGGTTGCTGTGAGCTGTGTGACGCCACGGCACTCTACCGAGGGTGATAAAGTGAGACTCTATCTCTACAAAAACAAAAAAAAAACTAGAAAATGCAAATAAGGAACGGATGAAAAGAAATCAAAGAGATAATTTGTTTTTGAATGCTAAGACTTCAATATTCTAAAGATACCAATTCTCCCAAAATTAATTTCTAAGTTCATACTAGTAAAAATCTCAATAGAAAATGTTTTAAATTTTGAAAAATATTTTGTCATGGGAGACTAAACATATGCTACACATATTATTCTTCAGTAATTAAAAGAAGGTGGTGCTGACACAGCAAAAGAAAGATAATGTAATATTATCATTGAAATAAAGTGCCAAGCATATATTGAAAATTTATTTATGATAATACCGAAACTTCAAAGCAGTGGTGAAAAGATGGATTATTTAACAAATGTTATGTTATTGAGACAACTGGAAAGCAATGTGAAAGAAAAAGAAAGATGAATACCCTACTCAATTCCTACACTAAAATAAATTTCAGGCTACTTCAAAAATGTAAACATAAAAGGTAAAAGTATGGGTGAATATTTTTCTCATATTAGTATGGAAAAATTTGTATAAACATAATCCCAACACTAGAAACCATAATAAGATTGATAGACTTGATTCCTTTAAAATGAAATTTTTAAAAAATCTATGCATAAAAACATGGATATATATGTTAAAAAAAGATATATATGTTATATATTTCTTAAAAAGATATAAAAGATGTTATATATATATCTTAAAAAAAGATGACAAAATAGGAAAAATATTTGATATGTATATTTTATGAAATATATATATGAAAAGCAAAGATCGCTATCCCTAGCTATACAATTGGCTCTTAATAAGAAAAAGTCTACCCCAACAGTAATATTGCCAAAGGGTAGAAACTACACACACACACACATACACACAAGCAAAGGACCATAAAGTAGTTGAAACCAAGTTCAATCTTATTAGAAATTAAAATAATACAAATAGAAAGTAAATATTTTCATCATATCAATTTAGGCAAAGATTAAAATGATCCAGAAATTGTAGTCCCACACAATTGTAATCTTCCTAGAAGACAGTTTGGCACTTTCCATAAACATGTATCATCACACTGACTTAGAAACTCTCTCAAAATTTATCCTGATATTTATTTCTAAATATCAGAAATTATTTTATTATCAAAATTTATTCTGATATTCCTTATATATCAAATGTATTCTGATATTCACATATATATATCACAGCCTTGATTTTTAATAGCAACAAAAACAAAAAAAACTAATTGTCCATAATCAGGGAATTCACTAATTAAATTGTGATACATCCCAATTGGGATTTTAAAATGATAAAAGCATTTCTTGGCTTTGAAAGACGTTCATGACACTTTTTATGAAACAGCAGATCTCTATCCCCAAACAAGTTGGTGTAAAGATAATGGACTCAATAAGAACAAAGAGAAGTAGAAATTAATGGCTTAAACAGAGAAATTTTAAAAGGACAGGAGAAAACCCAAGGACTGGTTGACCTTGGGGGTGGGAAGACGGTACTAAAAACAATAGATTAAAAGAAACATTTTCTAAGAACATAAACTTCCAAAATTAACCCTTTCCAATCCCTGTATCAGACCTGGTCAGACACACTGATTTTCCTGTTGTACTCTGGTATCAGAAGACCTCGGAAGACGTCAGACACTTTCTGTTGTTGTGTTTGTTCTCCTGCTCTGCCATTGGAGCCTCATGCAGCAGCAGTAGGGACTCCAGGCAACAGATAGTACAGGTTGTACCCTTTACACAACAACAACCAAAGTCTAACTTCTTCCAACATCAGAGCATAACAGGACAGGGCACAAGAGGAAGTAATACTTCTCTGAGTATATCTTTTGGTACAGTTCGACTTTTGGAAGCATGTGAATATATTTGATACTTTAAAAATAAAATTAAGCCAAGCATAGTGGCTCATGCCTGTAATCCTAGCACTCTGGGAGGAGGAGGTGGATGGATTGCTTGAGCTCAGGAGTTAAGAGACAGGCCTGAGCAAGAGCAAGACTCTGTCTCTACCAAAAACAGAAAACCTAGCCAGGTGTGGTGGCACACACTTGTAGTCCCAGCTACTTGGGAGGCTGAAGCAAGAGGATTGCTCAAGCCCAACAGTCTGAGGTTCCTGTAAGCTATGACACCATGGCATTCTACCCAGGGAAACAGAGTGGGTAGTCTAAATTAAATTAAATTAAATTAAATTAAGCCAACAAGGATGCAGAAGGAGAACTAAAATGGAAAGCAAACTGAGGCAAATAAATTCAAATTGTATTTCAAATGTTAAATATAACCACACTGCTAATAAAGAAGAAGAATGGTAACTATGTGAAATGACAGATACGTTGCCGGGCTCGACTGCAGTAATCATCTCACTCTCTATATGCATATCCAATACCGTGTTAAACACATTAAATGTATACAATGAAAGAAGAAGAACTTGTGCAAGTTTATGAACACAGCATTCTTGGCAAGGAGGACTTTCTTGGTCAAAAGGGCAGAAAACAGAAAACAACCCTAAACTTTTCACAATTCTGAAACTACTTTAGATACAGTACAGATTTTAGCAAATGAGTAAATACACTGAAGTCACTAGGACCCAAGGTTCTCATCATGGAAGAAGAAACATACAAATTTGAAATAAGGAAAGACAAAAACTATGGGGGTGGGTTAGAATTGATGTTTTTTGTGAACCCAACATTTCTAAAATATATATGTGCATATGGCTGTACATGTATGCATATATTTGTATATGTGAGTGTACATATGAAGATACATGTACATAAACATGTACACGTTTTATGTACACGTGTACATAATGTGTAAATATGAACACTTATTTTCGAGTTCTATCCGCTCGAAAACTTTCAAAGCAGATTTACCAGTAGCCATCAGGGTCCCTTGGGGAATTGGTATAAGTCTATAAAATCAAGTTATGTCATAGAGCAGGAAAGTATTATAATAAAATAACCAGGCATATCACAAACATGTAAGAACCAACTCAAAAAGGAACCTATTTCTCATTCAGACAATTTGTTCTTTTTTTTTTTTATAATTTTATTAAATCATAATTGTTACATTGGTGCAATCATAGGGCAGAATGTGCTTCATATACAATCAGAAACATTTTGATCATACTGTGAGAGATAGCCCTCATAGCATTTTCTTAATCACAATATAAAGACATTGATACTCTACATTTAATAAGTTTCACCA
>CAUYRH010026833.1:0-94862 GCA_963574655.1 Perodicticus potto
TCTCCCCACTTGAAATCTCTCCCTCTACCAGGAGCTTTGGTGTTTTCTGTATTCTTTTCTGTAAATCAATTCTGTCTTACCACGGAGGGGTGGGGGGTGGGGGGAATAATGTAATGAAGAATAATAAAATACATATATTTAAAAAAAAAACACAATAGACAGGCTATGACAACAGTGTTCACTTTCCTAACTAGAAATAAAACCTTGGCATTTCTCATATATTATATTTTATATTTATTTCTATTTCTATTAAAAATATTCTTATTTAAATCCCAAGAAGGACCTTGGGATTTAAGATTTAAGAGTTTCAGGATCTGCTAGCAAAAAAATATATACATAGAGCATTGTCAAAATAACAAAAGATGGAGGCATAAAACAACAAATTTTAATAGAACCATATTTTTGAAATCTTAAATTCCATTTATTTTCCAATATTTAACACATATTTGTTGATAACATTTTAAGTTAGTGCCTTGAGATTCATATATAATACTGTAACACTGAGTCTGATCAGAAATTCCTGTTACTTTTAAAGGACTTCCATTCCATAGTATTAGCCTTCTTTTTTTTTTTTCTTTTAGATTTTAACAGACTCAAAACACAAAGTACTATTCTATAACAGTCATTTAATTCAACTTGATAGTGTACTTTAACTATCCATCATCCCCCACCTTTTTGTTTTGGACCTGATAAACTGGTTGGTTAATTTTTGCTTGACTTATCCATCCTTTTAATTGATCTGCACAACAACCTGAGGGATGGAGTTAGGAAATCTGATTTTTAGTCCTAGACTAACCAACTTGTAAAGATGTAGACACTGCAATTCACAAAGCTCCTCTGAGCCCCAGTTTCTCATATCTAAACTAGAGTAAAATTGCTACCCCCTTTTACTTCTCTAGCTTATTGCAAAAATACCTTAAAATTTCTATGTCAATATGCTTACTGACCAGTAAAGATCTCCAAATAAGCATAGGCCTCGTTATCCTAGCAACAGTTTATGAGCAAACAAAAATATTCTTATTTAAATCCCAAGGAACACCCCACAAGTGGTTTCCTTCCCATATTGACAAGAGCTCTATGGAGGCTACCACTGCTGTGACCACTAAGGGGTCTGGAGCATGGCAGAGAAATAGCAGTGGGACCAAGGTCTACTGATGGGCATTTTGTTGTGCTGTGGAATTAAAGCAGTAGTACCACCCAATTTGTAATAATAAACTTCTGTTTTCCATTTTTTTTAACTGTTCATTGTTTGACATATAATTGAAGTCTATGTGAGCTTTGTACACCCTAGAAATCTGAGAAAGACCTTGAATTATTAATATCAGGCTGCTTTTATGATGCATTACATCATTATGGACAAAACAATGCATAGGGATCGTATTTCTCTGTATTCTAATCACAGTCCCCTAATAGCCTTCTGTGGTTGACTAAGTAATACCTCCCTAAAGATATTCACATCCTAATCTCCAGCGATTATGAGTTCTATATGTGACCTTACATGACAAATGGAATTCTACAGATGTGAATATGTTAAGGAATTTGAGATGGGGGGGATTATTCTGGGTTAGCTAGGTGATCCCAATGTAATCACCCTATAAGAGGGAGACAGAAGAGTCAAGGGTGTGATGACGTACTGGTGCCAGAACTAAAGGTAAGAGTGATGTAGGAACATAAGCCATGGAACCAGTCTCTAAAAGCTAAAAAAGACAAAGAAACAAATTCTTACCTACAGCCTTCGGAATAAACATAACCAGCCCTGCTGACCTTGATTTGAACCCACTGAGCTGAATTTTAGACTTCTGGCCTCCAGAATTGTAAGAAAATAAATTTGTTTTGTTTTAAGTCACAAATTTTGTGGTAATTTGTTATAGCAGCAACTGGAAATGTATAAACTAGCTTTATAAAAATGTTTATATCTCTAAAATAAAATACTTGTCTCAAACTTCTAAATATCTAACATCAGTTCTGGTGTTCTATAGATAGATATTCTCTTATGCTTGGAAAAATCTAGTTCTTATAGGAGTATAGTTAGCAGTTACATAATTAGTGCTCTCCTACTTCTAGAAAAGACTTTGTTTCTTTAAGTTGTTTTTATTTTGGTTTATCTGAAGAAAAAATAATACACTCATGTTTTTTTCTGGAACAAAACAGGTATGAAAATAAATGAATAAATGCAGTGAAAAGAGTATTGGAGTCAAAGTTAGAGATTTGGTCTATAGTCCTGCCTTTCTTACTGAGTAAGCCATTTCGCCTCCCTGTCTCTCTCTTTCTCTCTCTCTCCTAGTGCTGCCATGACAAATTACCACAAACAGGACTTCAAGCAACAAAAATTTATTCTTTCAAAGTTCAGAAATCCGGGCCAGGTATTGTGGCTCATGTCTGTAGTCCCAGCTCTGTGGGAGGCCGAGGCAGGTGGATTTCCCAGTGCTCACAGAATTCGAGACCAGCATAAGCATGAGTGAGCCAGAGTAAAAGACCTCGTCTCTACCACCAGGAAAGAACATGGCTGGGCATTGTGGTGGGCGCCTGTAATCCCAGCTACTTGGGAGGCAACTGGCACGAGGAATCACTACAAGGAAGGACAACGGAAAAAAAAAAAAAAAAAAAATAAACAAGGAAACAAAGTTCAGAAATCCAAAAGTCCAAAATCAAAGAGTCAGCACTGCTACCTTTTTCTGGAACCTCAGAGTGATAATACATGCCCCTTCTTAGATTCTGGTGGTTGACAGCAATCCTTTACATACTTTAACCTGCAAATATATCACTCCAATTTCCCTCTTTGTCATTACATAGACATCTTCCTCTCTGTCTCTTCTGAATCTGTTTCCTCTTCTTATAAGGACACCAGACATTGGATTTAAGGCCTTCCTTTATCCAGTATGACAACTAAATTTACAAATTCATCCTAGAAAAAATGCTACATACCTCCTTGGTGAATGCTACTATGGTGACCTTTGAAGTCCTCCCTTAGGAAGCAATGCACCAGTGCCAGTGCCTAGTCCACCCTTCAAATCAATTTTGGAAATCTTTTTCTGGAATTCCCATTGGAGCTGTTGCATATTACCTTGATATACTGGATGTTATCAAAACATTTCCTTTTCAATATATTATTGATCTTTGGATAAAGAAAAAAGTCATTAGGGGCTAGATAAAGTGAGTAGGGAGAGTGTTCTAATACAGTTCTTTGTTTGCTGGCTAAAAACTCCCTCACAGACAGTGCCATGTGAGCTGGTACATTGTAGTGATGCAAGGGCCATGAGTTACTGGCCAACATTTTCAGTTAAGATCTTCCTAACTTTTTGTCTATCAATGTTTACTTGGTCTGCTATGCTTCTAACAGTCAGCCAATGATTTTGATGAACAATTCCACCAAGTTTTGCAATGTTTTCACCAGTTCTGTTTGTTACCACCTTGACCGTTCTTCATCAGTGATGCTTTCTCTCTCCTCAGAAAAACATTTTATGCATTTGCACACTGACATTTTTCTTCATGGTATTATCTTCAGAAACTTAGATTAATGTGTTCCTAATTTCACTTCTACTCTTACCAAGTTTAACAAGAAATGTAATGTTTGTTCATTGCTCTAATTCAAGCTCTGACATTCTCATGATGGCACACAAAATCACAAAACAATACTGAGTGCCTCACTACTATACATGGACGCAAACACAGCTGTGAGACACTGATATACCAAGGTTACAAAGCCTTAATCAGTTGTTTGTACAGTGCTGCGAACATAAACACATAGTGGCAAGGATGCAAACTTAACTGTGTGATTCTGAAGTCAGGGTTCTCCTGAGAAATAGAAACAATAGAATGCACATAACTATTTACAGAAAGAGGTTTAAGGATTGCCTCAGAAGATTTTAGAGGCTGAGAGGCCCAGAGGAGCAAATAATACAACTTCAGTCCAAAGGTCAGGAGGTTTGAGGCCCAGGAAAAGCCAGTGTTTCATTTTGAGACTGAAGGAAGGAAAAAAAAAACAAAACAATGACACAACTAAAAGGTAGCCAACAAGAGGCTCTGACCTTTATTCCAGGGAAGCTAGGCCCTTTTTTTGTATTCAAGTCTTCAACTGATTGGATGACGCCCACCCATATTAGGGAGGACAATCTACTTTAAATTGACACCCTGTTAATTTAAATGTTAAATTCATCCAAAAACACTGACAGAAATATCTAGAATAGTATTTGCTGAAATATCTGAACCACTTGTGGCCCAGTAAAGTTGACACAAAATTAATCATCACAACCTTAACTAGTTAAATCTTCAAAGACCTTATTTTCAAATAAGGGCATATTTGAGATTCCAGCTGAACATGAATTTGGGTCAGGGGGCACCTTCAGCTCTCTACGTCTTTTCTAGTTCCAACTTTGTGAAATGAATACCTGGACCCTTAGCAGTATCTCCCAGATTTCAGTTCCATGAGAGAATTCTCTGCAGGATGGAGGCAGATCTTCTATGGCAAAGGGTTCTGGGTTCTGATAAGATTGGGAAATGCTACTCTGAACAAAATTGGATAGTTTTCTCTACCACTGGTTCCTGTGGAGGCTTTAGCTCATAAATAAGCACCATGTGTCCTCAGCAGTCTTCAGTCTGCTTTTCCAGGTCTCCTTTGATTATAGACCCCCCTCTTCTGTTTTTCTTGGCATACCTCTGAACATTTCTCCATCCAGAGTTCTCAGGAATACAGTTTCAAAAACACCAGACTAGATCAATGATCTATGATGATTCCTCAATTTCTGATAATGGACCTAGGGACCATTAGTTCTTCAACTTTCTCTTAAAGAATAAAGTACTCTTGGACTCTCAGCATTAGTTTAATTTATATTTATTATAATGTTACTTAAATATGAATAAACAAAAAACTATATACAAACCCCTTATGCTTCAAACTCTTATACAACTATAAAACTCAAACAAATGTGTAAGCTAATTTCCAAGGAAACTAATAAAATTAAAATTTACAGCATTAATTTAAGGTAATATTATTTTGCTAGCATTATATCACTGCTTACAATTCACATACAGTATGTTCTATTCTGCTGCCATTGAACAAATCTACAAATCTATGACAATGTGCTACAGGTAACTTGATTCTCTCACCAGATTTTTTTTTTTTTCTATTCAAATTCCAGGGAAGTTTTATTAACTCATCTCCCAGGGGGCTCCATCTGCCTTCTAATGGTGGGAGCACATCATTTATATACTGTTTATGCCTTTCTTTTTCTTATTTCTGGCAAGCATTAGCTAGTTCTCCTTCGTATCAATGCAATAATAAACACATATAGAAACAAAACTATGAAAATTATGGGTGGGTTATCAAGTATGCTTCAGAAAGATCCAGAATGTCTTTGGTTTAGATTAACAATATACTTAGGCTAACATAGAAATTTTGAAAACAAATATAAAAATAAGACATTGTGTACAAACACCTTTATTCTTTAATTCTTTAGAGCCTGGTTTAAAATTGGCAACTATAGATGCCTGTGTTTCTCTCACATGAACCTGAAATTCCATCAGAGGGGGTTAACTTGCCCCTGTTCTTTCCTTCTCTCCCAGGATCCAAGAAGTCAGTAATATGTGTGGTCTTAACTACTTTATTCAGGGAATCATGACCATGAACTTTCCCTCTATATGACTTTATGTAGAAACTCAGAAACTGTGTGGCTTCTGCAGACTTACAATTTAACCTTCAAGAAGAAGGGCATAGAATCTAACGATCTGTCTACAATGACCCTGATTTCATTAATTCAGAGAAGAACTGGACTATGAAAAAATGGCAGGAATTAGAGAAGTCCTTTCTCTTCACTATCTAGTAAATATAACTATTCAAACTAGCATAACAAAGTGTTAAGAGGCAGAGGTCCTCTTTGCTTTAATGAACAGGTAAGAACAGTTTAAAATTAGCACAATGATTGTTTTCTTGCAAATTCAATCTCTGCTCTTCTATTAAGTACTTTAATTCTCTACAATCTTGTTTACCCCAGTAATTTGCTAAGAAAACCCTTTCTTTCATAGCTAGAGTAGAAGTAACATTTAGCTCAGGCCTGTCCAAATGAGCAAGTTTCAAATTAGTAGCATTTGATTTAATTAGGTTTTACTAATAGCAAGTCAGAAAAATGCATTAACTCGTTTAGCCCACTAGGGGTTCCCTTTGTGTTCTGACATTAATTGCTGCCATTTTCTTTCTGGCCTGTTGCTTTCTTCCTGGTTGCCAGCTCAATTACAACAGTGTGGGGAACTTTTTGACAGACCTCACTCAACCTCAACAGCATTCCCAGCTTAGCAGACAGTGGATAAATGGTGATTTAGCTGTCAGTCTTCAGGATGAGATTAGAGGGTCACCAAAAGGCCACTCAGACAAAAATCATTATTTTGTGATGTGGCAGGTCCTAAAGGAGTCATCTGATAGACATATTCACCCTTAACAGGCTACTTGAGGACTTTTACAATTGGCTCCTTTTTTACAGCCTTACAATATCACTTCCCATTACTAGCCACATTAGCCACATCTACGTACATTAGCATATAGCACTGGCTTCTGCTGATTTAAATTTCAAAGGAGTGCTATGTTTTTGCCACTAGAGTTAACTACCAGGACAGAGATTACTTTTTCTGGTGCATTGGCTCAGTGCCCATTTCAAGCCCCCTGGAACAATGATGAACCTGGGCTCATAATACTTACTACTTTAGATGAAGAATCTGTAAGGCAATACTTTTAAAAATGATTTGAACAGCATCTGACTCCTAGATAAGTGCCTAGGAGATATTAGGGGGAAAAATAAGTGTGGATGTTTTGATCATTAACTTTTATTATCAGGCCACACATTTTCTGATTTTCCACTCACTCCACAGCATGTTTTACGCTCCCACCTAGTGCCACCCACTGTTCTCCACAGGAGACAATATAACAATTAAGAAAAATGACCCTACTCTCAAGCAGCTTTCGGTTGGCAGAGATAGGTCCTGCAGCTGTAATAAAGTGAACTCATCGAGTGTCCTCTTCCCAATTATTGAGAAATCTTTTATGAAAAAGGGGTGGGCATAAATCAAAACAGTGTGTAGTATTATGTCAAAGAAAATTAGCACTGTTGAGAAAATTTATATTTGGGAGAAGTTCTTGCAATGAATCAGGAAGGCATTTTCCTCCTGAACATAATATTAATAATCTGTACTAGTCCTAAAATAATATTTATTTTATTCTCCTTTGGTTCTAAAAATACACAGTGGCCCAAAAGCCAAAATTTAATTTGTAATTTTCACAGCTGAATCACATTCATTTCTGTCCAAATTGGATACTCATGGGCACTGCCACAATGCCCAACAGCAGATCAACCCAAAGCCCAAAATCACCCCCCATCCCTGCCCCTGAGAAGGGGCTGTTAGGTTCCACTTATAGCAAGACTGAAAAAGAGCACCTGTGAAGTAAAGGGTATTCAATCGATGCACATAAATTTGGAGTAGAAGACCTTAAAGCTCTTGCCTATCCCAAATTCCATCATGCAAGCAGTCTTTTGGCTCATGGAACATGAAGGACAAAGGACATGGTAGGTAGGCTGTGAATAGCAGATTAGCAAGCCTTTTTCGTGAACGCAGCGCTAGATGGTAGGAGGTGGACAGACAAACCTAAATTATAGAGGAATTCATAGCTGGAAAGCTAATATTAATAACAAACCCATGAGAGAAAAGTTGGTCCTTAGATGACATCACTTGCTTCTGATTAGGGCTTACCTGGGAGGGAGAAGCAGCAGCAGCGTCCCATGACCTTCTCTTCATGTCATGGGCAGAAACTGAATAAAGACCTAGGGAAATTTTAGAGCTGATGGAATGATGGCATTTCTGTGGCTAGAATGTTCACTGGAGAAAATTACAAACTAAAACAGACAGTGGATGGTAATCTAAGAGTCTGTTTAACAATGGAGATTCTAGATTTTGATAATCTCAAGAATAATCATAGTTTCAAAAAACATACCAGTAAGACCATTCCACCATAAAGAGCATTCTTCTTCAAAAGAACAGACTCTGTTCAGCAGAGCTCTGACTGGTATAGGAACACAGGGGTGCAGTTTTTTAAAGATTCACAAACTCTCATAGAGGAATTTATATTAGATATTAATAGAATGGAAAGTAGAATCGAAACTTAGTTTAATCCCAGCTTTACCTCATATTAGCTATGTGACCTTGTGCCAGTCACCTTAAGCTCTCAAAGGCCTAGTTTTCTCACTTTTATAACAAAATATAAATACATTTCTCAGAATATTGCTTTAAGATTAAACAAAATAATATATGCAGAACTCTTAGCAGGGATTTAGATAATATTATAAATAATTTATATTACATTAAATGATCTGGAAATTACATTAATTTGAAATAATAACAATGACAATCTGAAAATTAATTAATTACCTTTAATTCAACCTCATATTTTATGTGAATCAACCATGATTCAAAGAGCAGACAACTTGCCAAGATAGCACGGCTAAGTAGTCTCAGAGGCAGGAATGTAACACTCCTCTGACACTAACCTGCTTCATCATTTGACCCCTAAGATCAAATGTGCATGTCTCAGTTGAAGTTTTCTTTTATTTTTCATTGGTGTTCACTGACTACTCAGTACTGCCTTGGATAACTTATTTGATATTTATTTATTGATGTATCATCTTTATAATATTAGTGAAGTTTTTTAATCTCTATCTGTACCACTCATACTGTGAAATGATAAAGCCATGTGGAAATACTTATAAACTCTTCAGGTCACATACCCAGCACATATATCAACAGGTTAATCAGTTCCTGATCTTGGATTAGAGGATCTTGGGTTAGAACCCAAAGACTCAGAAATTGTAAGTGGGAGGGACCCCTGGGAAAGACCATGTTCCATCTTCATAGGACCAGCACATGAGGGTGCCAGAAAACTTACGCCCTAAACTTAGCTGAGAAGCTGGTCAAGCAAGAGAGAGAGTCTGACTTTCAGAGGTGAAGGTTTAACTTCATGAGGATCTTTGATAACTTAATTCCTAGAAACATGGAAGGGGCTGTTTTTCTTATTGTTTGCTAATGTATTACTCCTAGGACTATGTTGACAGTGTATAATGAAGACTAACTCCCTTGCTTCAAGCTTTGAGCTAGGACCCTTTGCTCTGATGTAGGGAATGATCTTGGAACTCGAGTAGGAGGGAAAATTAAGCTTCTTCAGTTCTAAATTACTTATCAGGGCCATAGAGTTGACTTTGTCATCCAAGTCACCAGAGGAAAAATTAAGTTTTTCAGTATATCTTCATTTTGTGTGTTTGTTAAGTTTGACAAAGCCTTCATCATTGCTGTATTAATACCAAGACTTTATTGAGATTAACATCTGGTTCAGAGACACTAAAAATGAATTTAACCCTATTTGTTGCATCTTTTTTTTTGAGTCAAATATAGATGAGCCTATGTTTATAATTATCAATATCAATCCAATGCGCCACACTTTCTTTCTCCAGCCCTTACTTCTCCTTAGCAGTAGTATCATATTTCCAACTGTGCATTAAGCATTTGAGAATATAATCTTCTGCCACCTAAAACTAATGGTTTGTTTGTTTGTTTTGAGACAGAGTATCAAGCTATCACCCTGGGTAGAGTGTTGTGGTGTCATAGCTCACAGCAACCTCAAACTCTTGGGCTTAAGTGATTTTCTTGCCTCAGCCTACCAAATAGCTGTGACTACAGGCACCTGCCACAATGCCCAGCTAAAACTAATGTATTTAGTATTAACTTTATATTTCCTGTGAAACACTTCGTATCATACAATAACCACTAAATAGTAGCCACTAGTTGGCTAAATCCATAAAATTCTTCCTGCTGCTCTTGATATTAACATTCATTTCTCCATCATTTCTCCAACTCACAAGTCTCATGCACGTGTCTTCTTGGACTATGCCCTTTCTGTGAACCCTTATGTCCAATCAATCGCCAGTCTGTCCAATATTTCTTTAAGACACATCAACCCTTGTCAACATCCGATTCAGAGATCTTATTATGTTATGCCTCTCTATTGCACTCTTTATTCTTAGGTTTTCCACCATTCTAATCTACCTTTTTCATTAATCTGTAATTGCCAACCTTGAATATGGCTGAGGAGTTCTTATTCTCTCAAACCTTAAATATGCTGGACAGCATCTTAAGATCCTAGAGTTGTGGTTTTTAATCTATGTTGCACTAAGCCCATGGGAGTTTCAAAGAGGGATTGAGTAAGAGACCAACTGGAGCTTTCAAGATTCTTTCCTTTCCTCTTCCAGTAGAGATGATCCTTCTCTTCCTATATTTTACATATTGGGATGTAAACAAAGTTGCTTTAAAGTTGTCTCTGTAGGCAAAAAGAAGTATGAAAATTATTATAACCACTGTGTAAAGGCTAAACTCTTTCCTCTGCTATTTAAGACCCTCCCAGTCTAGTCCCACACACCTTTGCGACAACAGCTCATTATATTTCTCTGCAAGTTTGAATTTTTTCGAGGACTCTCAATAGGTTGGAGATGCTTCCACCTCCTCTTTCATTGCCTCTTACCTAGATGCTGCTCATCTGTGGTAGCCAGTCATTCTGTTAGTCACCAAATTTTTTTACTTCTCTACTATCTCAGTGCAAAAGAGGATTGTATGTTCTAGGATCCTACGCAGAGTTCTAGCCAAAAGACTTTTCACTGTAAGTGGTCTGTGTTTGTTATAGAGCAGCCAGTTTTAGAACCTTCGAGGTGTTCCTGTGTCTCTGGTGGTACTGCAAGTCTGCACCAGACAGTGATTGCATGATCAGCTTCTGTCCCAAAGTGAGCATGAGACCAAGAGAAACCTTCACCAATGTAGAGTGAGCAAGAACCAAACATTTATTGTTATAACTATGAGTGTGAGATTCTGTTGTATTATTATGAATTTTCCTAAGCAATACACTATTCTTCTTCGAGGATAGGCTAAAATCCTTTTGGAGGTGACTTTGCTTGTTAATAAAACATTTTATTATATACTCTAAACTCACTACTTCCACCAAGGAAAAATGCTTCTCTATGGATGATATCTATGACAAAACAAGTAGCCACTCCATAGATCTCAAAAAAGCACTTACGATTACTCATTCTTGTGACATTTAAATCAATAGGCTGCTCCATGTTGTTAGGTTATGTATCTATATGCATACCTGTGTTCCATATAAATCAGGAACTTCGATTTGATTATTCCCTAATAAGTATCAATGTGGAGGAAGTGCTTATTGCATTATATATTTCTCTCCCAATTCCCCCCAAGACCCAATGAATTTATTCTGATGGAATTTGGTTAGTCAATATCACGAAGGTTGTGGAAGGAAAGGTAATCTCATAAAAGTACAGGTTAAAAAATGCAGTTTTGTTGGTCGGGGCTGGGTTTGAACTCTCCACCTCTGGTATGTGGGGCTGGCACCCTACTCCTTGAGTCACAGGCACCATTCACAGGTTAAAAATTGTACAGCCTCAGAATTAAGTCTGTGTGGGTATGAGAAGACCACATGTCCCAAAGCCTAGTTTTAGTATTTTTCAATCATCCTCCCTTGTCTATAACCTCCTTGGCTCGAAAAGAAAACAAAGAGTTTTTGAAGGTCCTCTAAAATGTGGAGACCAGGACAGTGACCTCACTTTGACATGTTTTCACACTTCTATTATGTATGGAGCCCAACACTGGGTCAATTTCCACTTCCTTGTGTTGTATAGCTCCTTTGTGTCTGCCCAAGGATGTGTAACTTGCACTCATTTCTGGATTGATGGGATTATTTTTACTTTCTCTTAGCAAATAGAATCACTTCCATGGGCATATCAAGTTAAAACATAAAATTAGTTGCCAGGTACACTGGTTCACAACTATAATCCTAGCATTCTGGGAGGCCCAAGGCAAGTGGATTGCTTGATCTCAGAGTTTGATACCAGCCTGAGCAAGAGTAAGACCCTATCTCTAATAAAAATAGGAAAACTAGCCTTGTATCATGATGGGCACCTGTAGTCTCAGCTACTCATGAGGCTGAAGCAGGAGGATCGCTGGAGCTCAGAAGTTTGAGGCTGCTGTGAGCTATCATGCCATAACCCTCTACCTAGGGCAACAAAGAAAGACTCTACCTGAAAAATAAATAAATAAAATAAAATAAAATAAAATTATAAAACTAGTGAGTGCCCTAAGTTACTAAAAAGAGTTAATGGCAGCTAACACTTGCTTTGTGCTTGCAGTGTGCCAGGTAGTGCTCTAAGCATTTTGCATTAATGCAATATGGTGGTTAGTATGGGGGCCTGGGACAGACTGCTGGAACTGGAGTCCTGGCTCTCTAACTACAACCCTTGTGATCCTGGGCAGTCCTCCTATCTGTGCCCTCATGTTTTCAACTGTAAAATGGGGTGATAGTACCTACCACATAGGGTTGTTGTGAGATTTAAAGGAAATAATTAACACATCACACATCTTAAAGCCCAGTTTAGCACAGGTGCAAACTCTGCATGTGCTGCCAGTCAGAATATATACTTAGTACCTAAAGAATGTTGCAAATGGGAGACACACATGCAAATATCTCCACTTTTAATATCATGTCAAGAGAGCCTGTGAGAATTGAACATCATCTTCTGTAGAGATGGGGAATTCATTCCTAACAGAGATTCCTGCCACCTGGCTGCTACTGCTGCTGTTGTGCATCAAAAAATATTTCTTCACCCAAGAGATAACCCTCATATACTTTGCATTTCAGGGTCTTCCATACTACATTTATGGGATAAGAACAATTACAGGATTTGACTCCCACCAAAGAAGACCAGGCCATTAGTAGGTTGGGCTTTGTGTGAATGGCCCCAGTGCACTTGCACAGGACAAGAACCAGGTCTAACATAATTCTCCAGCAAGGGAGAGAGAATGCACATCTGACATGTGTAATTGCTTTTAGAGCAAGAGAAACAGACTGTGTGGCAAATGTGTGCCTAGAACCCCTTTCAGAGCTACTCTCAGGCTGCTGTCATCCAGCGCCATAGCCACAGCCAGCCAGCATCTCACTTCTCTCCACATCCAGGGGAGGTAAATCAGAAGTGAGCAGCCCAGTGCTTGGACAGGTGGGTTGCAGAGTTGGCTCAGGCAAATCTGAGGATGTCAGCCTTCCAAATGTTGGCCTGGAAAAGGGAATAGGAAGAGAAAGCCATCACCCCTTCTTTCAAAGGGCCCAGCTTGAAAGCTTGCTTCTTTTTCTATATTGGCTGCCAAGAAGGTGTGAGAGGAGTTAGTTCTTTGAATACTAAATGGTAGCCCTATTTGCCAATTTGGGCGATTTTGCAGTAGAAAAGAACAGAAAATAGTTGTGCTTTGACACAATATTCATATTGATAGTTTAACTATATTATCATTGTGAAAAATATAGAATATATGGGGGGAAAGTCCATATTACTGACTTATAATGTCACTGCTTCAATTGCCATTCCTTGTTTAATTTTTCTCCAAAATCATATTTCTACATAAGATTTCATGTATGAAAATAGCACACTTATCTATCCTCTGTCCCCCAATGTTTAAATGATTAGATTGACTCTCTAAGGTCTGAAAAACCACAACAAGCAGAGATGAACATGTTTGACTCTATCACTATTTTTCCTGATTTATTTTGCATAGATTCCTGGTAGAAAAATTTCTGAGGCAAATGGTATAAATATTTTGAAGTAATTGACATAATATATCTTCCTATGACTTTTGTGTGTGTGTGTGTGTGTGTGTGTGTGTGTGTGTGTGTGTGTGTGTGTGTGTGTTGGCCGGGGCTGGGCTTGAACCCACCACCCCTTTGAGTCACAGGCGCCACCTTCTTCCTATGACTTTTTCAGATAGGAATCATATCCTTTCACAAGTGTATGTGAAAGAGGTTAACTCATCCCAGCCTCCTACCCTTAGAGACAGATAAATAAATAATATTTGTTGACTTTATATATGATAAAAAATACTAATTAAATTAAGAAGTAGCTGAAGATTCATCCAAGTAGAACATCATGCATTGTAAAATGTCACAAAGCTTTAAGCAGATTCTAAAGTCCGATTAGAATTGAAAGGGGCAGGAAATCAATCAAATTCAGAATTGTGAAGGAAGGCTTTAAGAACCAGCTAGTCTTGGACAGGTGCGGTGGCTCACTTCTGTAATCCTAGCACTTTGAGAGGCCTAGGAAGGTGGATTGCTTTGAGACCAGGCTAAGCAAGAGGGAGACCCCGTCTCTTCTAAAAACAGAAAAACTAGCCAAGTATAGTGATGATGAATGCCTGTAGTCCCAGCTATTCAGGAGGCAAGATGATGGTTCAAACCTAAGAGTTTAAGGTTGCTGTGAGCTATGATGCCATGGCACTCTCCCCAAGGCAACAAAGTGAAACTGTTTCTCAAGAAAAAAAAAGGAAAAAAGAGAAGCAGCTAGTCTTAAGTTGAACCTAACAGTGTGGTAAGTATTTAATCAGATAGAACATAAAATCATATGCATACCCTGGGGGGGGGGGGAGGAGGAAATGATTGAACAAAGTTAATAAGGCAGGATGAGCAAAAAATATTTGGCGGTGGTTTTTCCCAGTGAATGTTTATTTCCTCATCTGCTCATTCAAGCAATATTTCCTTGGTATGTATTAGGTACCTGGCAGTGTGCTAGGTGCTGAGTCTACTAGGATGAATAACACAGCTTCAGTCTCCAAGTGAAATAGCCCCCGAATTGGCATCCCTGCCTCCAAGTTCAATGAACCCCTATCCATCACTAACACTGCCATCAAAGTGTTCTCGACACTATAAACCTGTTTATATTTCACCCTGGTTTTAATCCTCAGATCATTTTTAAAGGATTGGGAAACTTCAGTGGCTTAGCAATGCTTTAGGATAAAATCCAAAGACCTTAATGGGTTTTCATGGCTTTTCTCCATCTGGAGGCTTTTTACCTCTTCACATCTAGCCTCTCACCCTTCTCTTTCCAAAAATAATAAGCTTTTTTCAGTTCCTTGAACTGGTCAAATACAAACTCTTCAAACAATGTCTAGACTTCTGGAATTCACAAATGCTGTTTACTCTTATGAAAACTCTCCCCACTCCTTACCTCTCACCACTGCTCCACCATGTGTCACCTATTAATTCCTGTTTATCTTCTAGCTGGCAGCCCCAGGAAGGCTTCCCTCTGGGCTGAGTCTTCCCTCTCCATACTCTCAGACCACCTTCTTCTGCACTTAGCGTATAACTCATCCCATTTTACTTGCACAGCTTCTTTATCATAGACCCTGTAAACCCTAGTCTCTGCAACCTTATTACATAATCACCTCTAAGTTCCTAACATAGCATCTTGCACATAGTATTTTCTCAATAATTATTCCCTGAGACATTTTGAAATGAAGACAGTTGCAGGGGGCTTGAGGTGGTGCTGTCAATACAAAGGCCAAAGCTTCAGAACATTAAAATCATAGAGTCTAATAAAATATGCCAGGTTCTGAACCAAACAGACAGAGCTCAGGCTCAGGAACTGACTAGCACATCAATTTGACAATACTATACTGGGTTTGAGTGGTCCAGGTATCATAAAATAAGTAACCTCCTACTTTGGTATCATGAATATTCAGAGAGACAAGATTCAGAAGACAAGATCCTAACTGGGAGGTGAAAAAATATTTAAATTAACAGCTTATCTCCACCTTTCTAGCTGTGTGAGGTTGGAAAAATTACTTAACTTCTCTGAGCCTGAGTTTCCTCTTCTATAAATGGAGAGGCTAATGCCTCTCTCTCAACGCCCTGGTGAAGAGTTAATGCACCTAATCCAGCATCCATCAGGCTCTCACATTCACTAAATATTCCTTCCTTCCTGATTAGGAAAAAACAGTGGTTACCTAAACTGGTTAAACCCAAGCATCTTTAAGAGAGCTTTGGCTGAAAACATCCAAGGGTGGACCTGGAAGCTAATTTCTTTATAAAGGTGATCCTGCAGCAGGCAGCCCAGCTCAGAACTGCAGTCCAGTGTCTTGGAAACACTAGCCTTTTCCAGCTCTAATAGGCAATGGTTTCATTTTTCTCTCTACTTCTCACATAGAAAATGTTTATTCAATAAATAAGAATATGACTCACTTGGCTGGTATTTTTGTTCCACCAGATGAAAACTATGCCATAATTAGCAGCAAAGGTCTACTGTGTTTTTGTGCATGTGTGTACATATGAATGTTGGGGGTGGGGGTGTTGGTGGATAGGGAAGGAGAATCGTTAAAAAAAAAAAAAAAAGTATTGTCCCCTCAAACACTTCCATTCCTGACTGGCATAAGGTAGACCTCCCAACAGTAACGTCATAGCATGATGAAGCCCAGAGTCACCTCCAGAAGGCTGCTCTGAACATGGAGAAAAAGTGAAGACACCTTTTAGTCTTTTGCTCTTATTGTATCAACATCAATCATATTAACAGGTTTCCTAATTAAGTCAGGATATGTGGTCTTTTTGGACTATCAGACCCAGGAAGAGTTAAGTAAGGCATAAATCAAGATCAGTTCAGAGTTTGGCTTGTAGTTTAACAGAGAGCATGAATAGAACCAAAGTACATGAAGAAGAAAAAGGGAGTTGGATGTCCACCTTATACCACAACAGAAAACATAAAAACTGAATGGGGCATGCAAGAGATTCAAAGCCCATGGAAAAGTTTGAACTCAATGTGTACAGAATTATATAGCAAATATTTTCAGTAATTTAATACATTTCTTTTGTCCCTTCTATGGACAAGATGTTGTATGATAAATTGGAGATAACAGTCTGTTAAGACACAGTCTATCTCTTTAGAACATTTTCAGACTATGGATGAGGAGATTTGAAAGAGTGGTAAGTAAGAACCTACTCTGTGCTAGTTGTATTACACACACTATCTTATTCAATCTTTGTAACAATTCTACATTGGGAATATCATTATCCCTTTGAGATTCACACAGGCTTAACATTGAACCTAATATTCAGAGCTAATATTAAGAAAGCTGACTGACATTATTAATAAAAGATGGACTGCTCAGAAACATTATATATTACACCAAAAAAAATTGGAAACATTGCATTTGAGTGAACAACGATGATTAAGGCAATATAAAAGGAATACTCTCATGAAGAAACATCAGTCCTGATGAGCTTCTCCATGTCATCCCACAAACTTAGTGATTACTGGAGTTTTAAGGTAAAAGATTATGATTCTTGAAAAGTCATAGTGATTTGGCTGTTAACTCTAGAAGGGGTCCTTGCCTGCCACACAAATCTTTTCCACCTCTTCACAGGCCAGAATAAGCAGAATTTCCACCTTATCTTCACTTACATATTGAATAGAACAACAGCTCAGACTCCAAAGACTCATATGGAACACTAGGTGGGCATGGATAGGTAAAGAGGCCAAAAAGGCTGGAGCACCAGAGACAAAATTCACTCAGTGGTTCCCAGGATAAAAAATTCCACATACTTTCTTTCTTCCTTTAGCAATAACAACAAAAAAAAGTCATCCTAAAACAAACAGTCTATTGAGGCTAATAAATGGAAAACAAAGTATTCACTGCTCTCCCAAACCTTTTAAAAGTCTCATTATTTGAAATGAAAAGAAGTAGAAATAATCTTTGTGTCTGATTGAAAACAGGTTTCCTGAGTTTCTAGGGCTACCATTTCTAACAGTTCGTTCCACAAAAACAACCTCTCTCCCCTTTGCTTGGCCTAGAAAGTTTCTGACTTTATTGGCACATTATTAACACAGAGAATGTCCCCCTTAAATGTGACCTGTCATAACTGAACTTTGAATACACAAATCCCAACCACCACCACCCCTCAAATTAACCGAATACATCTCTCTGTTTTGATTTGAGTTAGATGGTTGCTACTAAGCTTGAAAAGGTTGCGTCTCAGTTTCTGGCATCATTGGACAGGTTGCAAATCATAACCACACTAATTAGCACATGGATTTCTGGATTTTAAATATGCCAGGCAACGGGAGATGTCAGGGGGGTAGAGAAGAGAGAGCAAAGGGTCACTCAGAGGAGAAAATGGAAGGGAGGGAGCATGGGCAAAAGGAATTTGAGTGACCTTATTTTATTCTCCAAAGCAGAAACCCCCTGGAGGATTAACTTCAGGAGAAATCTTTCAGTATTAGCCTTACTTATTTGCTACACAGAAATAAATATTCCTGTTCTTTCTTACTAGATTTTCTTTTCCTCTTATTTTGAATCATGGAAACACAACAGGTTTGGGGAGGTACTGACTTAACTTATCTCTGGTCTTGCCATCAACTGCGGTCAAGTCCATTGTGGTCCTATTGATTATATAAATGAACTAGAGAAAATAGGTCTGTGGAAGTTTCTGAGCTAAGCTTTGCTTTGTTAGCAAGAAACAGAAAACTATATTTTAAAAGTATACATACTTGTTGCACACACACATCACAATGTATCCATATCCATATATGTACATATATATATACACGTAAGTATATAGATGATCCCAGAGTTAGAATGGTTCAAATTATAGTTTTTTAAATTTATTACAGGCTTATCAAGACACAGTCTCATTGTACTTTGAAGAGCATCAGATGTATATATGCAAAAAAAAAAAAAATGCTTCTAGCACTCCAACAAATAAATGGGGCATTTTTAGAGGGAAAAAAAAATCCTCTTAGACCCTTGCCAACCCAAAAGGAATTTTTGAAAATGGAGACAGACTCCCTCACGTCACCTACTTACTGGTTCCTTCCTCAAAGGCTCAGGCTACTGCACAGCCCTTCTCTAAACAGGATTACATTTGGAGATACCAGAAGAGGCAGACTTTATGTCTTGGGTTCCAAACTCTGTCTCTGCTTTCTCTGACCTCCTCCACCCCTGCTCCCCTTCTCCAGCCTTTCAAATGGCCCTGTCCTAAATGAACCTTCCAGGACAGTCTGATGTTAAAAGAGAAATGTTTATCTTGGAGTATAGAGATAATTGACCATTAGAAAAGAGGACACTTTTAGTTCTCGGTCAGGGCACTGCACTCCTGGACAAAGTGCTCTTTTCTTTGAAGTGGGGTGGATTGCTGAGTGACTCAGGCAGGGATATGTGTGTGTTTATATTTAGGGCCTGCCAGAGTCAAGGAGATTTCTGGGACAGAGTTCACTATCAGCTGGTCCCAGATTATATCAATAACTCAGAAAAGACAAGATCAAATGATATGGCCGCTCTTAGTGAGAAAGTCTAACTTTTAATCCTTGGACTGCTGGTTTGCAGAAACTGCCGAATAGAATGAAACCCACATCTGCCTCCAGTTGTTTTTTCAGTGACCACCAGAAAAGAATACTGTAGAAAGAACTGGCTTTTCCCCCAACTCCAATCTGAAAAATGAGGTAATTTTTGGCAATTTATGGCTGATTTTATTTTCAAAAGTTATTATTACACTTTTATCTCAAATGTGACTTGATATATTATAAATTCATTTTTATTTTATACTTTTTTAAATTTTATACTCAAAAGCTACAATTATCACTTTTCCCACTATTCTAATGTGTTTAATGAGTTTCTTTTTTTGTTTTTATGTGTTGTGAAAATTAGATGTATATTATACAAAAGCATATATTTTAAAATTTTTATGAAAGCTATTATACCTATTCTGTTTCTTGCTTTTTTACTCGCTATGTTTATATATCCATTCAAGACACATTGTTATATCTAATCTATTGCTTCTAAGTGCTCCTGACAACATCCATCACCACATCTTACCTCCCCAGTGCTCTGTGTGGCCCCCTGCTAAGGTTTGAATGTGTTACCCAAAAAACACATGTTAAAAATTTAACCCTCAAGGCAACAGTATTGGAAAAGAGGGCCAAATGGGAGGTGATTAAGCCTAGATGAAAGAGTGAATAAATTAATGCCATTAACTCTGTAGTGGGTTTATTATGAAAAGGGAAAGTTAGACCCCTTTTTTACTCTCTCTCTCAATTTCTCGCTCTGCCTTTGTCTCGTTCTCAATCACCTTCTCTTGCCCTTCTGCCTTCTGCCATAAGATGACACAGCATGAAGGACCTGGCAAGATGCCAGCCCCTCAATCAATTTTGGACTTCCCTGGCTCCAGAATCATAAGTCAATATATTTTATTTTGTTATAAAATACCCAGTCTCAGGTCTTCTCCTGCAGTAGCACAAAACAGACTAAGATGCCCCCTAAACCAAGGAATGACTGAATCAACCTTTCTGGAGAAAAGTAAAGACAGGGGATTTGCCCTATCACATACTAATACACACCACAGTCAAATAATAAAAAAAGTGCACTTAGGCTTTGAGAACAGACACATCAGTCAACAGAGAGCCAGGAGATGGATCTCTGTGTATATGAAAACTTACCATACCATAAGGAGGGTACCGCAAACAATGAGGAAAGGGAGGGTTGTTTAGTAGGTGATTTGGGGATACTTGGCTTGTTATATATGCAGAAATAACAAGGTCTCTAACACCATGTTCAATGGTAGAACACAGGTGAATTAAAAGCCCACTGTGAAAGATAAAAGTATAAAGATATTTAAAAAAATAAAATTAAATAACTTGGTAACCTAGAAGCAAGAAAGCGCTTTTAAAAGAAACTTCACAATGAAAATATAAAACCAAAAAATGGTGATGATTTATAAATAATTGGAATTTCTGTTCAGTAAAAACCACCAGTGAAAAACTCACTTTCTATATTTACCACTTGGATAGTGAATAAATTGCTATGAAATATGCAATACGTAATATGGAATTGCTTCGTATGGCTTCTTTTCATTTAACTTGCTCCAAATTCCAAAAAATATTCATTCATTCTTTTCTGTTCAAAATTAATCAGCAAATCAGTCTTCATTCTATAGAAGTTCTTCATGGTTTTGTACGTATTGATTGGAAAGATCTCGTCTTTTCAACCTATCCCAAACTAGTAGCCGCAAAAGGAAAAAGAGTGTCTTAGAGTGTTTCCTGACAGGAAGACTGTGTGCAGAGAAATATTTCACTCTCTTCAAAGCATAAGAACATACAACCTTATTTTTCCTCTGTCCCAAGCATGCATGGAATTCCTTACTTAGTCCTTGGGAAAGATTTCTGAGCTTGTAGAACTAGCAGAGCTTAGGGTGGGTGGCAGGGGCAAGAAGTCTGAATTCAAGGTCAGTTTTATCCTCATTTCAAAATAAAGACTCTGAAAAATGACTATTTGCTTTTTCAGGTAGCAAATTCTTTCCTAGCTTCTCCAGCAGCACTGATAGAGTAACAACTTCTCTAATCATAGGCATTGAAAGCTGGAAGGAACCACAGGAGATTAACAAATTCAGCCACCCTTCGTGGTGATAAGGAAACTGTGGTAGAGTGTGCTTAAATGGCTTATCCAGTGTCACAAAGCTACTTAACTGAGCCAGAGCTATGACTCAGAGAGTTGATTCTTTGCCCTGTTACCATGGTTTCCTAACTGTATTTACAGAAGTGCCTCAGAACACTCCAGTGATATCAGAAGGTTGCTGTCAAATATTGCAAATTTGCAACATGAATGGTAGTAGTTGACATCTGTCAGATACCACACAGACTATTAACTTGAGGTAGTCAGTCTTAAAATTAGGTTGTATTACATTTCTTTTGACAACCTTGCATTTATATGAAGCTGGTCTTTCATCTTTCCCTGGGATTAAAAGAGAGTACATCAGCCAGGTGTGGTGGCACATGCCTAGCACTCTGAGAGGCAAAGGAAGGAGGATTCCTTGAACTCGGGAGTTCAAAACCAGTCTGAGGAAGAGCAAGACTCCACCTCTACTAAAAATAGAAAAAAAAAAAAGCCCGTGTGGTGAGCCCTTGTAGTCCCAGCTACTCAGGAGCCTGAGGCAGGAGGATCATTTGAACCCAAGTGTTTGAGGTTGCTGTGAGCTAGGCTGAAGCCATAGCACCCTAGCCTGGACAGCAAAGTGAAGCTTTGTCTCAAAAAGGAAAAAAAAAGAGAGAGAAAGAGAGTACATCACTAATAAAATAGAACTAATTAAAGGGCACACAATTGCACAAAGGAAAGCATAAGTCATTGAAAATCAAACAGGAGAAAAGGAAGGAGAAGAGGTGCAAAACGCCACCTAATAGGTACGATGAACACTATTCAGGTGATAGATATGTATATAGCCCTGATTCGAGTCATGTATTACAAACATTTGTATCCCCTTAAATATTTTGAAATTAGAAAAAAAGACATAAAAGTCAATGGGAAACAAAAAATGAAGATGACAGTGTCCAGTCTGATTCTAAGGTTTAAGGATCTGTATGGTGCCCAACAAGACACACTCCTTTAGAAATTAGTTGGCTTCTTTAAGAATGAAAAGAAAATATTATTTTTCTTCATATACATTGGTTTTTCAAATGGCTACTGAGTTGTTAGAACAAGTAGTTATTAAAATGTTTGGATTTCAATATATAAGACACTTAATCTTGCTTGTTTGCTTAATAAAATGTTTAAGTACAGTAGTAGACCACCTCCGTACACCAACCACTTCCTTAAGTTGACTGAATTTTCATAAACTGGACATGAACCATATGTACATATCAGTATAGTAAGCCTTTTCCTTACGATGACCACCTCCATATGTTGACCAGTTTGTTACAGTCCTTTGGGTATATTTCTACCGCATTTCCTTTGGCCTAGGGCCTCCAGGAAAAAATTTCTAAGACATAAAAGGCACCAAGAGCACCCCCTTCCAAAGAATAGAACCTTGTCCTATTCTTTAGATAGTCAGAAGAACAACACACTCCACAGTCACACAGGTACCCTTTGCAGGCCTTGGAGACCTGGGGGAGGCCATGATGACCCCCACCTCAACATCAGCAAAGCATCTTCTTATTTACCTGTTTTGGACTTTGCACATTTCCATAACCTTTCACTTAGAGAGAGGGTTGAGAAGCTGGAGATGGATGGATTGAATCCATGACAATGGTAGATTGCAAATAAGTTGAGATCAGAAGATAGAGAAATTCTTCTTTTTAAAAAGGATAAGCAAAAGAAGAGCAACTTGTTCCTCATCAAGAAGATGATCCCAAAAACACAATTCTAAGGAATGCCAGAGGGATATTAAAAATAATTTGCAGTAGCTCAGTTGAAAACCTTCTCAAGTCTAGCCTCAGCTTCCAAACTAGTCTATGTTTCAAAGTACTTTTAGTTTTTTAAAAGAGAAATAATTTATATTCAAACTCACCAGCCCTTTCTGACCTCGGTTTCATTCACTGCTATTGCTAGTATTACCATGCACCAAATCACCTTTGAATCAATGAATCAATGAAACTTAGAAGCATTTTTGCCGCCTTCTCTGGTTTACTCTTCACATTCACCTCAGGTACCAAATTCTGTACATTTTCCCTGGATAATCTCTCTCACTTCTGCCCTCTCCTCTCCCTGATGGTATAGGTAGTTGACATACCAAAGGGTCCTGTGCTGCTTTACCCAGGTAAAACGATGGTTTTTCTGAAGGGCAATTAGGTAGTGTTAAAAAGAAAAATTCATACATGTTGAGTTTTAACAGAATTTAAACAAAGAACAATTTGCTGATGGGAAGGCCCTGAACCAGAATAGATTCAGAGCAACTCTGGTGCTGTTATGTGGTCAAAGAGGATCCATGGACAGGAAAAAAAAAAAGAAAAGAAGAGGAAAGTGACTAACAGAAAACAGAGTGAGGTAGGGATTGATCACTCTTGAGCATTTGCCTTGTTTGGATGCGATTTGAAGAGTTGGTTGGTTTTTATTGGCCAAAACTTGGTAATTGGTGCCAAGAATAGGTTACAGTGTGTGTCACATCCAATAAGTTTACAATATGTACCTATGTACAGAAAAACATTAGGTCAAAATTAAAGTTTGTAGGAAGGTAGCTTTAGGCTACACTTAATTAACAGCAGTTATAGGAGTAGAATAGAAGAGAAAGATAAAGATAGTATGGAGAGAGAAGTAATGTTTGAGGCAGAAAAAAAAGAAAATGAAGAAGAGAACTCAGGAGAATATGTTTAGCACCATGAGGCAGAAGGGCTCCATCAAAAGACACAGAAAATCAGCCATGTGGAGAAAACTGTGATGACTCAGGACACAGTCGCCAAGGGATGGAAATGGGCAGGAAGGAAAGGCATGATTACTAACATCAAATTATGTTCACTTATGATGTTGGGCAATAAGAAAAGGAAAATATACCAAAAATAGTTTCTAGTCTTTAAAAATTCTAGCATCCAGTTGAGACTAGATCACATTGACAGGACAATTTCAGAGTAATACAGGAGCGATATCATTTTTTCTAAATTAAATCATAGTTGTGTACATTAATGCAATCATGGGGTACAACGTGCTGGTTTTGTATGCAATTTGAAATATTTTCATCAAACCAGTTAACAAAGCCCTCATGGCATTTTCTTAGTTCTTGTGTTAAGAATTTATATTCTACATTTAGTCAATTTCACATGTACCCTTGTAAGATGCACTGTAGGTGTGGCCCCATCAATTACCCTCCATCCATCCATCCTCCCCGCTCCTCTCCTCTCCTCTAAATTGGTTTCATAGTAGGATGAGTACATTGGATACTTTTTCTTCCATTCTTGAGATACTTTGCTAAGAAGAATATGTTCCAGCTCCATCCATGTAAACATGAAAGAGGTAAAGTCTATCTTTCTTTAAGGCTGCATAATATACAATTCCTCTACTAGGTATATATCCAGAAGACCAAAAAATCACCATATATAACAAAGATCTTTGTACCAGAATGTTTATTGCAGCCCAATTCTTAATTGCTAAGTCATGGAAGAAGCCCAAGTGCCCATCGACCCATGAATAGATTAATAAATTGTGGTATATGTTCACCATGGAATGTTATACAGCAAGGTCATCTTAAAGGCAAAGTAACTGTTCATCAGAACCAACAGAAGAGAAGAACAAAGGGTAGTAATTTATGGTTTCCATTCTTTCTACATTTCTTTAAGGGCTGATACTCGAACTTTTTCAAAGCTATTTACTAGGTGTTTTAGTGGTATTTTGATGATGATTAGTTCTATAGAAACTAACCATATGTTTACATAATTAAGTAATCTTCTTATTTTACTCAAAGGAACAAACTCCAAACAAGTTCCAAGAAGGTTGTGGAGTAACGGAGTATTCACACTTGCTAAGATTGTAGGTCTTGCCATCCACATGGTACAAACTTGACAACCCATAAGCTACCCTAGCCTACAGGCATTTATTCTCTGGTTCAAAGACCATTTTGTTTAGATATTAAACCTTTCATCAACAATTAAAAATAAAGAGATTTTACATAAAAATCTCCATTTCTAACTTCTCTGAGATAGTCAGAAAGTTTCTCTGCTGTGGACCAGCATTACAGAGTGGCTGCAATCAGACAATCAGTTGTCTTGAGTTACAGTTGCCCCTTAAAAACAGACCAATGTGATCAGATCACTCCTGAGAACCACAAGCTTAGTTCCTGTGGGTCTTTGTCTACAAGGCTGCCACAGGGCACACTGCACATTTTACAGATGAGGAGCTTCTGGAAACCTGAGTGACAAGGGACCTGCTCTAATCCATGGCTTCCTAGAGGCAGAAATGGACCTATATTACAATCTTTCCACTCAGATCTCCTAGCTCAAGATTTATGAAGCTAGGACACTGTACAAGGCAACACATTAGGAAAAATTTTAAACAGAGGTCATTCCATTCTCAGGTATACAGCTTATCTTCAGATGACCTTTGGCCAATCTTTTCAATTTCCCCCATCCATGCAGTTATGGTAATACCATATGCCCTAACTTCTTCACAGACTTGCAGGTACAATGGAATGAAATACTATTTTTTAAAATGTTCTCTAAAAACAAAGGAAACATAGTAATTTGTAAGTAGTAGAATTAGCCAAAAGTCATACCTAATTGTAGGTTCTAGGCCTTGTTCTTACACAAGCTAGTTGCATGACCTTTTACAAATTTCATAAACTCTGAGTTTCAAATGCAAATATTATTTCATTTTTCATGATCTTTGCAAGATTCGTCACTTTAAAAAAGTTTTCCTTGAGCTAAAACCTCTATGACTTGGGCCAAACCCAAATGTGGATTAAACTGATAGAGAATGAGAATGGTCTGCTGGGTTAGGTCTACTTTATGAGTCTGTCAGAAACACACAAGGATGCTGATAACACACAGTCATTTGAAACCTCAGTGGCTCTCACTTTGGCACAGAGTGTGGACCCAGAGCAGAGCTCAGAGAACAGAACTAGAGACAGATATAAAGGACTGGAGGACAAAAAAACGCTTCCAGGACGCTGAGTCAGCCAAAACAGAGCCTCCCACTGGGCTCAATGGGTCTTTTTTCTGTTGCCTGTAGCACTGGCTGGAGGCTGCTTGGCAGTGCCTGCTGGGAAGACAATTTTTAGTCCATCAATTTATGGAGCTGGGCAGTTTGCCCCTGTACTTAGGCATTCAGACAAAAATGCCCTTAATCACTGGCAAAGCCAGGGATGTAGAGAAGGCCAGTGGCTCAATCAGCACCCCAGGCCTGACCAAAAGAAAAGGATGGTCCAGAAAGCTCAAGCTGGCAGTCTCTGAGCATTCACAGGATCTATGGTTTAACTATTCAAGCCAAAGCCCTAAACAAGCCTTGATCTTGAGATCAGGCACATTCTGACTCACGCACACAGCACTCTTTCCTTTGTCCTTTGGTCAACCCAGGAGCTGCTAAGGAGCAAGTTTGGGGGGCTTTCCTCACTGCTCCCTCTGCACATCTTTCTGTCTGATTGGCCTCAGGGTCCTCCTCCTTCTGGAAGCCTTTTCTGGCCTCCCCTTTATGTTGGAATCAAGTCCCTGCCTGACCCTCTTCAAAACCTGCTTCACTTACCACTATTATTTTACCATCACAGCACACAGTAGCTGCTTATTTTCTTATTTATCTCCTCAGTTAGACTGAGTTCTTGAGACTGAAGACTCCTGCTAATTATTCATCCCCAGCACCTAGCACAGTGCCTAGAGTAAGAAACGCTCTTGAATCCTTAAATGCTTATGGAGAGGAGGAAACGAGGGCAGGCAGGCTGTGGGGACTACTCTGGTCAAAGTGAGGCTGAGGGAGTAACGTGGTATATCTAAGTTGGCTACCAATTCCCCACAAAGTACTAACAGAAGAATTGGGTGTCTGCAAAATGAATACAGTCCACTGAAGGAAAAACTAATCCTAGATCTTAATACCCAAAGAAGGAATGAGTGAGATAACTAATATACAAGTATTTTGAAATTAAATTGTCCTATGAATGCAAGGGATTATTAAAGTCTCCATCACCATTGTACAGGAATTAAGACAGCTTATTCTCATCAATTCATGATTCTGTTCTCTGTCCCAAACCTGAGGCTATGTGACTCATAAATGGGAAAAAATAAACAAGTACTATCAGCAATACCTTTATATTAAAGTAACATCTATTAAAGTCAATTTTTTTCATGAACTGAAAACTCTTGAAATATTGAGATTATGTCACTAATTTATTTATTTATTTTTTTTTTGAGACAGAGTCTCACTCTGTTCCCAGGCTAGAGTGCAGTGGCATCATCATACCTCTCTGAAAATTCAAATTTCTGACCTCCAGAGATCTTGCTGCCTCAGCCTGCTGAGTAGCTGGGACTATAGGTGCACATCACCATGTCTAGCTAATTTTCTGATTTTTAGTAGAGATGGGGTCTCACTCTTGCTCAGGCTGGTCTCAAACTCCTAACGTCAAGCTATTTTCCAACCTTGGCCTCCAGAGTGCTAGGACTACAGGTGTGAGCTACTGCACCCCACCTATATCACATATAATGATAAGGATGCTTTAAGCAGATAATCATTGATGATCTTGAAAACATATTCAATTTGGATTTTTTTTTTCACTTCTTTTTTTTTATTGTTTAGGATTCATTGAGTGTACAAAAAATTAGGTCACAATGATTGCATTTGTTAGATAAAGTCCCTCTTATAATTGTGTCCTGCCCCCAAGAGTTGTGCCATACACTGTGACCCCCAACCACACCCTCCTCCCTTCTCCTCACTTGCTCATTCCATTATTCCCTGTTTGTATTAGCTCATCTAATGTCTTCATATTAGAATTGAGTACATTGGATTCTTCCTTCTCCATTCTTGTGATGCTTTATTAAGAAGAATGTGTTCCACCTCCATCCAAGTTAGTACAAAAGATGTATAGTCTCCATCTTTTTTAGTGGCTGAATAATATTCCATTGTATACATATACCACACCTTGTTAATCCATTCCTGGGTTGGTGAGCATTTAGGCTGTTTCCACATTTTGGTGATTGTAACAATTTGGATTCTTAAGAGAATTTCTGGCAGGCCAATCAGATTGGGTGGCCCCAATTTAAAGATGATAAAGATGATCACACTGATATAAACAGTAAACGATATAAACAATATAGATGATATATAAACGATATAAATGATAAAGATGACAGTCACTGATATAAACATCTAGAAGAATGCAAACATAAAGGAAATGTTCAAAAACATGTACTGAAATATAGTCCTAGAAATGATCTAGAAGGTACACAAGTCCAACTTCTTTTTTTTTTTTTAATAAGTCCAACTTCCTGTAGAAGTGCTACATCAGAAAGTTGCCTCTTTCTAATAAAGAGGCACACCTAACAACTGACAAGTCATTTACACATTCTTTATTTTCCAGAAACAGAACCCTTTTCCATCAATCTCTCATCTCAGGAGCCAGTTTATTCATTGTATAAAGGGAATAATAATTATCGCATACTTCCTGGGCTTTTACATGGGTGAAAATAGATAATGTGTATAAAGTACTTAACAAGACAATTTCTATTCCTGGGCATAGACATAGCATTCTCTGTTAGCCTAACTCTTAATGCTCTCAATGCTCTCTCTCTTTCTCTCTCTTTCTTTCTTTCTGTCTTCCTTTCTCTTTCTTCTTAGGAGACAGGAACAGCTATATTGCTCAGGCTGGCCTCAAACTTCCAAGTACCTAGAACTATAAGCAGTATTCACCATTATTACTATAATTCTCATTAATCTACTTTTGTGCATTTTCTTGTTTTTTAATGGGGGTGGCAGGCTCTCCAACTTCTTACATCTTTTTCTTTCAGACCGTATCACTGTTTCAGGTAAATAGGGAAAAATCTGTTTTTATGATTCTCTATATTATCTTTGGTGGAAAAGAAATTGTTGATTTTGGTCTTTTTCTTCGTCATAAAGACTTAGAGATGTGATGGATCAACAGCAATGAAGTCAAAGAAAAAGCCTTCTGAGAAAGCTAGATTTTCTTTCCAGGACTTGAAAGGAGCCTATTTGGCAATTTGCCAGCCCAATAGCATGACTGTGTGGCATCTGACATCCTAGAAATACAGAAGCAATTCTTGTAAAACCAAGTTTATTCATTTCTTAGAAAACTCTGATGCAAAAATACTATCTCTTGTCTATGTTAACAAACTATTTAAGTTAAAAAGACACAGATAACACCTGACCATTACCTAGAATATAGAAACTGTTGATATAGTTTATAGTTTATATGGGGGTGTATGTGTATAGATGTACAGATCTAATCTTCTCCATTTGAGGTGTTTAATGCCTATAATATATCACTATTATCACATAGCCTGTGAATAAATGTGCATATAGCTGAGATTCATGATCCTAATTTTTATAGCTCAGACATGTGATAAGAAGGTTTTGAAATCAGTGATATACATTATTCCTGAGACTAGAAAGTGTTTAAAGCAGTAGCTATGTAACGATCTTCACTATTATACATGAAAAAACTGGAAAATATATACCTATTTATAAGCTAACATAGTCATTGTATTCATTTGCCAATTTGAAATTTGATAAGATTTGCTCAGTACCCTAAATCTCTACTCTCTGCCTCTCCTTGTAAAAACTAATGCGTATTTATTAAAATCACTGTAAGGAGAATAAGAGGAATGAGGTACCAGCATTCAAAGGCAACATTCTTGAGGGCTGATGGAAAATCACAAATCTGATTGAAGGTCTTGATATCCTTCATAGCAGTGGACCAAATCTGAGCTACATCAGCCAACACTTTCCTAAGTTTTACGGAACACGCAGACAAATGCCAAGTAACCAAGTTCCAACACCTCACTTCCTTTAGGCAATGCTGTCAGAGTGTGGTTCAACTCTCACTTTTAAGTTTGAGGTGATTCTGGACACATTCCCTCTCCTTTAAAAATGTAGGAACTAATTATGAAAGATGTCTTTTCCACACTCCTTGGGGTAGTTCATCTCACTCAGAGATTGGCGGGTACTTGGAATCTTTCTGAGCTTTTTCTTTCCTATTTGCAGTTCTTTTTTTCTCCCCTAGAAGTTCAGTGATGAAAGGTGTTGAGGGAGCATGGAAAACTAAGCCCCACAAATCTTTCTTGAAAGATATCCTAGAGAAATCAGAAACTTTCACAATTGCTTTGGAGAAATATGCTAGCATCCTGACTCCATGTTAGTAATTTCCCTGTGACCCAGCAAGCCTGACAACCTGAAACATGGTGTCCTGCAAAACATACGCTATCACAAAGGAATGCCAAAGGCAGCATTTCCTAACCATTTATGAGTCATAAAACCTATGGCAAAATCATTCTACGTGTTCCCCAAAACATTTAATTTTCCTTCTAGGCACAAAGAAAAACTATGTCTCTCAACTTTTTTTAATCTAAATAGGGCTTATGTGATGAGTTCAGTGCAATAGAATATGGCCAGAAGTGATATAAGCAACTTGCAGTCCAGGCCCTAAAGTGTCCTACAGAATCCTCCACACTCTGTATCTTCTCTCACTATCTTACCTGATGCTGAGTATCACAGAGAAGGCATTAAGGAGTCTGGAGAGAAAAGCAGAGCCCTAAAGGGGGAAAAAAAACTACTCTCCCAAACTCTCCGCCTAACCCGAGCTGATCATGAGTAAGAAATAAATCTTTAAGCCACAGAGATGTTTGGAGTAGTTGGTTACAGCAGCTAGAAAGGTTAATATAAACTACTTGAAAAATATAATGAAAGACATGTTTGCTCTTAACATAACAATGCACATATAACCATGCATACAATAGCTGGTATGCTGATTTCAGGGGTTCATCCTTGAAGCCCATGAACTTTTTTGCTGGGAGAAATCCTATAACCAACTGTCTACACAAGGTCCTACCTACCTCCAGTAGTGCTTGGAAATTCTTCCACTATCATATTCTTTATTTTAAGTAATTTTTATTTTAAGCATGATTGGTTTAGTAGTTTTTCCTCTCAGCATGCCCAAAATAATTTGAAATCCATATTACCTCTTGGTCTATGATTCCTGGAAGGAATGAGGTCAGATAACAGTGAAGTAGGCAATGGCCCCAGGTGCCCCCGGAGTCCAGTAATACAGAACCTGTCTCCTTTCCTCTGGGAGAAACTGAGCTGTTGATGTTGCATTGGTTCACCAGGACTAAGAAAGGCTGTAGAATTTAACTGATCAGAATTTATAACTTCAGCCATCCCATAATTTTCAATAACATTCCTCTACCTGTCCTTCTTTTATGTTTCTAGGCCTGGGTACGTTTTAGAAAGTTGTATCCAATACTGAGAAGGGAATAAAAAGCAGCCACACTCTACCACTAATGTTGATGCTGGCTGTATCCATACTCACCTCACTTTCCCTGCCCTCCCCGTCACACACCTTGTACTATATTCAATGTCTGTGTTGGCACATCTCTTGTTTTTCTGCCTCCTCCAGGTTAATAATAATGTCTGGTAGTAAAAGCAGTATTAGTACCAAGGGTATAAATTTGGCTACATTTTTAAAAAGAGATTAGGAGGATGTGGCTCTAAAATTTTCCCAGCATACAATTTTCTTTAAATGATTTTTAGAACTAAATCTGTGTTTACTTATATATCTGTGTATTTATGAATTACTAAACTATTTATTGGTAACCCGAGCAGCTTTCTTAACCAGCAAATGCAATGCAGTACTCCTGAGGGTTATAACTAAATTGGGATGGCTAGAAGCCTGAGCTTTTCCAGAGTTCTTCTCCCTCAAGTTCTTAGAATCACTGGAGAGGCTTATATATGTTAAGAATCAGCCAGCCAAATCGAGATCATCCACAGCCTTGAAGCTCCATAAGCTCCCCCAGAGTGGCCTCTCTGACCTCCACTAAGCTGTGGTGGCTAACGCTGCCAGAGGACATGGGAATGCACCCGAACCCAACATGACTGGACCCAGTACAGACCTGCTGCACCTTTCAGCCAAAAACCTATGAGGCAACTCCTGTGGTACAAGATCATCCTTTCTACTTAACAGTCCTTCTGGAGATTGGGGCTAGGAAGCAGTGAATCCCAAAGCAACAGTCATGTACTCAAAAGTATAGTGACTTTTAGTGAGAGAGCTCTCAACCCATACCCAGCCACCTTTTCCTAGAGGAACTGAGTCAGGCCAACTCTCAATTTCATTCTATATTCAGAACTTTCATTGCCTGGAACTTTGTCATGGGAGATTCTTTAACCCTTTGTACCTACTCATTCATGCAAATGAGCACGTGAGAAAGTAATGCCACCTCATTACCTGACCATACCTAAGCCCCACATGGGTGCAGTCAAGGCACTTTGTTAAGTGCTCCATTTTACACTTACAGAGTAACAAATAATAGACATGAATCAGTTGTACACTAATCAGATTTCCTTCAAGTTTCCATGAAAATTAGTTTTATTTTTTAATTTCCCTTCCTATTTTTCTTCTCAAGAAAAAAAATGCATAGTCATTTATATATATGTCTATGCTTAAGAATATCACTTAGGCCCCATCTGCTGAAGAAGAAATCATTATCCAAGTGGAAAAGGAAGTCAGGAAGGTAAGTTATTATTCCAAGCTTGTGTATTAAATGTGTATTGTGTATTTTTCTATCTTAGAAAATTAGCTTCATCTATATCATTATAGTATTCTAACCACCAATACTTTACTTTCTTCATATAAATGGCTAATTTATGAATTTACCAACACTACTGAGACTGCTAGTATTGTTTTTAGATGTCTGAAGGAAAAGACCTAAGTTGGGTATAAACTGTCAATGACAATGCAGCTTACACTGGAATTTCATTACCTCACACAAACTTATCTAGCACAGACTATCAAGAGGGCAGATTATAGTGAGTACCAAGAAACATAGATTTTGGATTTCATAATCTCATTTAAATTCATAATTGAAAAACAGTTAATGTTGGAGTAGGATTCTACCAGTGGCGCAGAATATATTATGGGAGACTTTCTGAGTTTGATTTGTTTCCAAAAAATTTGAAAAGCAATATAGAAATTTGTGTATTTCTTACCATAAAAAAGCTATTTAATATATACATTGTAATGAAATTTGTATTTGAATAGCACTTTATAATTTTTAAGGTACTATCAAATTCATTGTCTTCCATGAATTTCCAGCATCTCTGCAAGAAAGTGAAGGAGAATTAACACCTGGTTTTAAGACAAAAGAAGGGAAGTATAGGCAAGAGTCTGGAGTCTTGTTGAAATTGACACAAACAGAAAATTGAAGTCTAGATGTTGGTTCTAGGAAATAATAGCTGAAGCCTTTATGCTCCTCACCTTCTATAAGTCAGACAAGGCAAACTGAATTTGTCTCTTCCTAGGTAACCTTCGCAAGTTAGTTATTATTCCTAAACCTCAGTTTCCTCTTCTATGAAATAGGAAAATTTCTTACAATTTCATTAAGATTTTTTGTGAATATATATACATAAGAATGTGTATATAAAATTACCGGACGATATGTGAGTGTTTAACAAATATTTATTCATTTTACCCCCTTTTTTTTTCTTACTCCAAGAAAACCCCAGTCACGCTGTTGTAGTCTCCTTGAATTTTTTTACTCCAGGAACACCCCAGTCACACTGTTATAGTCTCCTTGAATAGGAGTCTCTAACAAAACCACAGTCAGAGTCCATTTGAAACTAAAAAGGGATGGGGTTGGAAAACCTTATAAGGTAGTGTTGGGCTGCTAATAGACCCCAACCTGGGACAGTGGTCAGCAAGGGAGATGACACTGGGGAAATCACAAAGCCTTTACTAAACTCAGTGCATAAAACCAGAAGCCCGTAAGGGAATACACTGTTTCATGTGCCTGGTGGCAGCATGAGAACAATACAGCCCCTGTCTTATTTCCCACAATCTTTTTACTAATGCATAACAGGGTATACATGCAAGAATGCATAGCAGTCATTAGTCAGCAGTCAAGATTAAGAATGAGAGAGGGGAGATTACAGCCCCTAGAAAGGTTGGGTAAAGACTAAGCAGGGACATAGGGTAATAGAACATCTGAAGAGGCCAGATAATGGTGCAAGCAGGAGAGAGAGAAGAGAGAGTAAGTCTCATTGCCTCAGACAGACATCTCAGCTTCTCTAGCCTAAACTACTAGTTGATGGTCTCAGCTGCCTGCACTGCTGATTTCCCCAATCAGAGATAGTCACATAGACGATCCCCTGCCTGGGCACCTTCAGACTCCTTTTTTCTCAATTAGGAGTACAGGGGTGGGCTGCCTGTGGGCTTTACCCTGGCTTTTGAAAGGCCCATGGAGTCTCAGCCTTTCTATTCCTGCAAGGTAGGATATTCAGTACAGTGGGCCTGTCTACTTGGTACTTTTGACACTTCTCTGAACTCAGTTCTCCCCAACTCCATAAGATAGCTTGCTTTATCTGTAGAGTCCTCCTATAGCAGTGTGTCTCAAAAGATTCAGCTCCTTCCATCTACCTGGTCATTGGCGCCCTTGGCAATGCGTCATCCTTGTTAATTTGATTAAACACACCCTATGACTTAAAAGTGTAGGAAAGAAATCTTTTAGCTCTAGGCTGGACCCTTTTGACACTATAATTCCCAATATTGGGAGTTGTCTGGAGATTTCAAGGTGCCATATGATTGAAAAAACCAAAGGAGTCACTGTACTCTATAACAATGGTTCTCAACCTTCCTAATGCCACAACCCTTTAATACAGTTCCTGTGGGTTGCAACCCATAGGATAAGAACTGCTGCTGTAGAAGAAAGCACTAGCCAAGACATAGGAGGTGTGGGTTAGAATCTTAAAGCCTCTAAGTGTTGACTCAATAAAGCATTTTCACCTCTCTGAAATTCCTATTCTTCATATATAAAACAAAGAGGGTAAAGAAATATTAGACTCATCTTTCTAATGCTATGAGTCTATGATAAAACGGGACTTGTGGTTTGGGGGCATAAGAGTATTATAAAATGGAATCATATAAAATCACAAAAGAGTAAAAGAGATGTGGGAAATCTCAGATGGTAAAAGGGGTAATGACATCTGCCATTTGTTAAGGTGTGACTTGTTAACAAGCCAACATGAGCATTAGAAGTAGTTGGAAGTAGCCCTAGATGCAATGAGTAATTGGGGATAGGGAGACAATGTGAGAGAGGAAGGTGGAAAGAAGAAAATCTTCTAAGAAACTTGAGAACTGCCTGAGAAGACAGAACCAGGCAAAGGAGCAGAAAGCCCCTTCTGCAAAGAATGTATTTTGGCCATACGGAGAAAGTGGCTTCTGCCAGCCCACTTACTCTGCGACCCTCTTTCCTTCCAGATATCTTGCAGTTCATTACCAAATTATTCATCCTAATTCACCCTAATGTGCCTTGTGAATCTTATAAAAAGCTTCACAAATGAGAATTTAATTTAACAGCATTTTAGGAGATGAGTAGGAACTCAGCAAGAGTGAAGCTATTGTACTTAAAGCAGAAAGAGCACCTCCTCTATGGAGGACCTGTTTGGTTGCAGACATTGTGCTAGGTGCATTGCATTCCATACATCCATATAATCCCCACCAGGGTAATCATTATCTCCATGTTACAGATGAGGAGATAGGGGGGTCAGAGAAGCTAAATAACTTGTCCATGGTTACTCAGCTAGTCATTGGACCTCCTAACTTTAAAACCTAAGCTAACTCTATTACATAATTGTTCCTTTCCCACCACACCTCTTGGTACATGCAGAGCCAAAGAGTTGCAAAAGAATAAAGTTAATTGGGAAAGAATTGTCTGTGCTTTATCTGCGTGGACGGAAGAGATATGGTTGAGTAAAATGGCAACATTTGGAAATGTGGTTCAAATGACAGGTTGAAGCCACACTGGAAGTGATTTGGGAGTTTTAAAGCAATCTTGTGGATGACGGAAGACCACTGAAGTTGCAAAGGGGAAGTAAAGACAGGCAAGTTAACACTAAACAAGTCTGGTGGCTTGTATCTCAGTACTGTCTGTAGACAGTGCCTGGCACTGCCTCTTGACTCATTAGATGTTTATATAATATTATCAGAATAATTTTTTATTCAGCAATATCATTTAGGTCAGGTCATCCAGGCTACCTATTCACTGTGACCAAATCGCTTTGGTACCTGTCCTTAGGATATTAGACCCAGAGATCTGAAGGGACCAGGACCTTTCCCTCAGTTTAAAGTGGTAAGGAATGCAGTAGCAGACACTTTTCTCTTCTTGACAATCAGACTCTAGTCATGAGAATATTCCCTGTAAATAAATGCTCATTGGTACGGACTTCATCATGAAGCCCGAATACCCAATTGCATTTGGAACATCTTCCCTTCCCTGTTGAGATCTTGAACTCAATGCTTCTATCAGGTTTTATGAATCAAACCTCCAGTTTCTAAGCCAAGATCAGTCTGATGTAAGTTTCATTTTTTTTCATTGTGCTCCATACAAGAAAATCGGAAGCTTGTGGGTAAAAAAAGAAAATAACAATAATAATAATTATGGGACCAGCTCCATATAACAGCAGCAATAACAGCTTTCAGAATCCTTTGAGTGTAAAAGTCTTATTTGTTTTATGAGCCGACACATGGAGTTAGTCTTAAAAATAAAAAAAGTGAAAGGTTTCTTGCAGCTCAGATTTCATAAGAAAAAAAATTGCATCTTTAATTAAGATTTGTGGGCCTCAGTAGGTCCCAGCAAGAGGAGAGAAATGGCTCAAGAGTGTAAAAACTAACAGTTAAAAATGGGGAAATATGATTAAGGGCCTTTAACTCCTGCTGTCTTTTTTGCAGAGCTTCCAGTGGCCCCAGGCAAAACCAGGGACTTATTGTCTTTAAAACAGCATTATTCTTGGCATAAAATGTTTATGAATCAAGATGAAACTTGCAAGGAATAATAATAAAATCTACCTTACTTGAAAGGCTTTTCTTGCTAGAAACAATATTTACTTTAATGGGAAAAAAGAAGTCTTAAGAGAAAAAAATATGCATATAAGCTTCTATATAAGGCAAGATGCATATAAAGTGACATCTTGCTTTGTTTTAGTTTAGTCCTTTTTAGCTTTCATAGTATCATATGATTAATCTCACTGCATCATCTCTAGAACATTAATAGGCAATAAGGGCAGATACTAGGAACCTCTACTTTGAAAATGGGGATTCTTTTTCCAGATGACAGGTTACTATTCCAAAGTCTGGAAATGTCTGAAATGGACATGTAAATAGAAGTTTGATTCTAAATTCAGCACTCACTCCACTGGGCCATATTGATGTTCCTCTATCTGTGCATATTATTTCTATATACAAGTCACATACACGTTTTTAAAGTTTTATAATAAACATTTTTCAGAAGCATTGAAATATAAAATAATGTGGTTTCAATGCTACAAATATTGAAACTGAACAATAAAGATACTTTGTGCACTTCTCTTGAAAAGTGATTGTGACTAAAATATTTTTATCTTGATATGGAGAGTGAATTTAGCCATTTTCACTCTATATCCCTACTCAATACATTTTTGAGAATCAGAAGGATTGAGAGCAAATCATTCCAAAGATATCCATATTCACTATGTACATAATTAATTATTCCATCCTGTGTGCATTATTTTACCATTATTCTGTCTCTCCTTTCTCTAAAAATAGTATAAAATACTTGGAGAAGCGACTGTGTCATCATTTGCCATTATTCTAACTAAAGTTGGAATGCTGTCAGTATTTGATTTGTCAATTAAGTAGAACTCACTTTAATTTTTGAAATTACTTCCTTAATCCTTCAAGGCATTCTCTCTTATCTTGTACTTCAATATTAATGCATAAGCCATTCCTTTCATTATTTCATAGCTTTAATAATTCATCACTGTTGAGAGGTCCTAACCCATCCTCTCCAACTCAATTTCCAGTCTGGTTCTAGCCCTGTCACCAACATAATCAGCTTATCCCTTCCAGTGAGAAGGGGAGATTTCTGTGGGTGTCCACATTTAGTGCTGGAATTTTGGCAACTTTTACTTTGCTTCAAAAACTCACAGATATGATAATCACTCTTCTAGCAACCCCAACTTTCCAGAAAGAGAAGGAAACTCAAAAAGTAAATAAAAAAGAACTTTCCAAAGGTTATTCAGTATGTTCATAATGCATTAAAGCAGTCATTATGTCCTCACTACTCTCTCAATAAATCACTTCTATAACTTTAGAAACTATCCTAAAGAAAATAATTTCTAAATCAACATCTCTAACCCAGAGATTATTCCAAAATACCAACCCTAAAGATGTTGCTACTTATATGTCTAACCAACACTGCTAACTTATATTTAAAATTAAATCCATGATGTCTCCCTAACTCTCTTTCCTTATATTCTCTATCAGTACTTGATTCACTCTGTCTGCACGTGGAATACCTACATTTCTATCAAGATCACGTCCATTTTTCAATGATCTTCTTGAAACCCATCCCCTCAATGCAGACTCTTGAACCCCCTAGCTAAAAAATGACCCCGACCTCTTTTAAACTTCTAATTGTTAATTCTAATTGTTACCTGAGTATCTAAACTAGTGATCTGGACAATGTCAACAGAAATGTTTTTTATGAAATATCTTTGCTTCACTTTTATAAATGATAAAGAAGGTTATAGAGAGTGGTCTCCAAAGTGAGTTGTGTACGATGATCTAGTGAGATGTACCCACACACATACACAAAATGGAATGTCTATGTAACTTTATCTTAAAATTAGAAAATCAACTTCATATGCTTAACTTACAAATTACTTGCATTGAATGTTATGTACAAAGGTTTCATGCCCCATGTAATACATAGGAATCCTTAGAGAAAAGTTAAAATTCCTCAAAGCAAAGTAATAGCTTCATTCTTCCCTTCTCTTTCGAGTAAAACTATGTGTCACATGTCATTTGCATCATATTAAGTGTATTTGTGTAAATATTGTCAATTGTTGATGACATTACTTCCATAATAAAGTAAACTAGTTTAAAATATTTCTGCACTGAATAATACATAAGTTGAAGCTAATAGTAATAATACAAACACAAATAACAAGAAAATGGTAGAGCTGAAATAGTTGTGTATAGTATAAGCTCTTTATCAGGAACTTTACCAGGCAAAAACAATGGCTTCTATCATTAGACTTATTTACAGTACAGATTTTAACTTCACCTTTAGTATAAGATAAGAGGGAGCCTTAGGATATAGCTATGGTTAGTTAGGAAGCCATCAATATGTGGGGACACATTTTATAATAGTGTTTATTTTATCTTTCATCTATTGAAAATGATACCTTGAGTATGTTTCAATTGTTCATAATCCATTAGTACTATAGTGTCCTCATAATCTATAAATAAATATTTATTGATCACAGGAGATTTTTCTTTTGTTTGTTTCTTTTTCCAACAGGGGTGAAAAATAACATACCTCAGACGCCACCACCCCGGAGTCATGATTCTCTCACTGGTGGAAGCACTGACAATTCCTGGGGCTATAAGATATTTTGAACAAAGTTATGTCTCACAAAAATATCATCTAATAAATGTTAGCATTCATAATTATTATTATTCTTTTTATTGTTGGGGAGTCATTGAGGGTACACAAAACCAGGTTACACTGATTGCATTTGTTAGGTAAAGTCCCTCTTACAATCGTGTTTTGACCTTTTTGAGGTGTGTATGGAACTCTACTCAATGTCAGAAAAAAGGCCATGATTCTGTGTGATCAGTCAGGAATCATCTAGTCACTACTTGTGCATCTCTGGCTAACACTTGTATAGCCCTTTTGTGGACCTTCATAACTTGGGAGGAAAATAGCTCTAATTCAGCTTCATTGTACCTTTTCTTTTCACTTAGTAATTTACAAGCACTTATCCAATTTTTCTTATGAAGTGTTACATTTGTAGATTTATGTCTCTATACAAAAACTACTGTTTGAATAGGATACTGTGAATAACCATTATTAACTACTTTGGAATAATTAGTAATAACACACAGCAAGGACTCAGACAAAATCAGAACACCACACAGCCCTAATATGTTAAGCTTCATATTTGTCTTTAACTACTTGTGACAAATTGGTTTAACTATAATTATACCAACGCAGTTAGATAAAGGAGCGAGTGAGAAACTGTCAAGACAACTTTTATTATCTCATAATCAAAATATTATAACATTAATAATAATAGGTACTGCTAGAAAATGCATCCTGTGTTCCAGGAGCTATCTTTATACCTCTGCATTTATTCGTTCATCCTCCCAGCAGCTCTCTGGGCACAGTTACCGTTGTTTTAGGAATGAAGACTATGAGGCCTGGGGATGCTATACGTTGCTTGACTGGGTGGCGCAGCTGGTAAATGGTAGAGCTGAGATTCAAACCCGTTTCCCTGAATGAGAAAACCTCATTTGAAGGTGATGGTTAAGAACAATGACCTTGTGGCCAACTACTTATCAAGCACTCACTTTGCTTAACAAGGAGTTAAGCAGTGGCTTCATGCAGACTGGTGGAAATGCAAACAAACAGCCTTTCACACACAGAGCCAGCTCCCAGGACCACAATCACAGGGCACAGGTAATTGGAAGGAGGTTGCTGATGGCCATTTCAAAGGGCAAACAGATTAAAATCTACTCTTTTGCCTTTTCTGTAACAGCACTTATTCTTAGGGATTAAAAAAAAAAGTGTAGCCTCTAAATTGACTTTACCATCTGTTTTGAATAATTTTGCATAATGTGAATAAGCTTTCCAATTTATCATCTCAGATTAGTATTAGCATTTTTAGGACACAATGCAAAGATTGAATTCAGTCATTACACAACTCATTTTATACTTAAGAGAAACTGAGATGGGGAGATACAATTTCCCCACCACTGTATATTAATTTAGGGGATAAAAGAGGCAAACACCTGGAGTTTTTGACCTAAGTGATATGTATGGTTACTTTTCCAAGCACTGTGGTTTGAAGATGACGGGTGCCTGAGAATAAGGGCATCCCAACTATGTCCCACGGTGAGAAGTGGTGTGTCTTCCATGCTCTCTACACGCGCTAACAAGGACTGGCTGGTCATCTTGACCATCTCGGAAGGAGCTTACTGTGATCCCACAGGACACAATCTGAATGTACTGTCTGTTCTTGGCCACACACACAGCCTTGCACGTGGTTCTTGTTGCTGAGCCAAAGCCTGCACACTTGGAGACCTGGCCTGGGTACCAGGAATGATGTGGAGTTATAAAGAACAGGGACTGTCTCTGATATATGATGTGAAGGGGAGGAGGCCTGGACAGGGGAAAGGCTGGAAGGATTACTAAACATTCCATTTTCAATTTCCTGGCTCTCTGGTCTTGCCACATGGACCTACGGACTCTACAGGGGCCATGGAGATGCGCGTGCATGAAAACCCTGAAAAGTGCTTTTTTAGAACATCAACCAAGAACAACCCGCCTAAAACTTTAAAACTCTACTACATTTCTAGATATTTTTCTTTCATTAATTCATGCATATGTCAGCTTTGAGGAAATGCATGTTGCAGTTATGGCAACATAACCAAACATAATTAGCAGTATCGAATTCCAGACATAACAACTATTTGCGTATTTATGCCATTGGTAACCTGTGCACTAAACTGTAATGACTATTTATTTTCATTCATCTTTCCAGGATTTTGATTAAGAATATGAAATGAATATGGCTTTTTTGTAAAGGGACTAGGATCCTCTTTGTATTGAGTGGCAACTTTAATGCACAAATCAACCCTTGAGCATTGCTTATATTTTGACAAAGAAAGCCAACAACTACATAAAGAAAATCAGACACTAATTATTGTCGCCCAAACCAGTTTTGGTAGAAGGAGGAAAAAAAAAATCTTTTTTTTTTTTCATGGTTCATATTGGCACACACTGGGAAAGAATGCTCGCAGGAGAATTTTAATTTATTGATGTGTCCTGCCCCTACTGTACGTTCCGGCTCCTATTTGAGTGTAATGGATGGAGCAGATGTTTGACTCGCAGCACCTCTTCATAACTTCACTCTTCAGAAACAGTTTTACAAGTACTTACTTGCATCGGTTCCCATTCAGCACAGGAAACTGAGGTCATGGTGAAACATGAGGCTCGGGCAGAAGTCTGCACTCATGTGCTGTGCAGCTGGGCCTCCGTCTTCTGAGCACGTTAGCAATTTATGAAACAGCCATAATTTTCAGCTTATGGACAAAGAAATAAAAGTGTTGACACCATTATTGTAACATCTGTGAAGGGAAAAATACGAGCCGATTTCTAAGTGCACAAATGGTACCAGAGTTATAAAGATTCTTTTATGCTTAATTGTATTCATTATCAGCAGTAATTATTTCTAACATGAGCAGTTTCTTCCAATTTAATGTCAACCTCAAAGGTTAAGACCTTAGATCAGAGACATTTCTACCTCCTGATTTGCTGGGTCTGCACAGTTACACTAATTGGTAAAACAAGAATTGCTTCTGTGGGCTGGCCCGCCTCTGCCGTGGCAGAGTAGGTCTCTTTGAGGGCCAGCATCACCAGAGGGTACTACTGGGCAGGATCTAAAATGATTTCCAGACTTACACTACCTGCCAGAGCTTTGTCATTGGTGGAGGAACTACTGAAGCTCCCTGTCCCTCCACTCCCACCAAAGCTTCCTTAGAGGCAAACTTCTGTAGTTACTGGTGCTGATGGTACCTGGTACTCTGGGAGAAGGCTCCAGAGGCACCAACATGTCATGTCAGGATGAGAAGCTGGGCTTGTCTAGCTGCAGCCATGAAGGCCTGGCTGCCCTGTTCCTGCAGAGAAATGCCCTTGTGATCCAAGTCCTCCTGGTCACCATGGGCTAAGGATGACTGGGGCCCTAAAGTTCCATCCAGAAGGAAACCCTGCTTCCCTGGCTGCTGTCTACAGGGAATTGAGGCCACAAAGATGTCATGTAGTGCAAGTGGTCCACGGGGACCACGGTGCTGGATGAATATATTTCATCCAGGACTCTTATTGTCTGTGTGATGGAGGAAATGGGGGAAGCAGATTTCCAAATAACTTCTGAAGTAGAACATTTGTCTATAAGTCCTATTTGTGGGGGTGGGACTAGCCTCAGAGCGTCTTCTCCCAGGCCACAATGAGGCACGAAGAACTCCTCCCTTGTAGCTGTGATTCAGAAGCCTGGTGTGGTTTCCTCAGCCCCATCCATCACCTCCCTACCTCACTCAATTACTTGATGCTGAAAATCAGTTGTCAAAATACTAGAAACCTGACACCCTCTTTTGTCTCTTAATTTCTCTTTCACCATTTAAAATCAGCATTCCTTTGGAGCAGCTATAATAAATCCCAGCTTGCACTAACTCAGGAAAAGTTCTGCTGTCTGCCCTCTAGATGCGATCTCTGCAGGAGCACGGACCAGGCCTTTCTTGTTGACGTGTTTACCCCAAGGATTACAGCTCCCGAAAGAGTAGGTTCTTGTTGTAGCTTAGATCTCTTAGAAAATAGTTGAGGTGAGGCCTGAGTGCCAAGGTTTCATAGAAGGCTAAAATCCTGGGCCAGTAAGAGTTAAGAAAGAGGGAGTTGAAGGGAAGAAGGGTGACAGGTGCCGCCCCTATCTTGCCCTGCTTTGTTGCAAGCTTCAAGCTACCTGGACATTGCTTGACAGTTAGCCCCTCTCAGACAGTAGAATGTCACCAGATGGGTCATATGGACCAGCAATGCACAGAATAGTCCACTGTAGGGTGGTGAAGAAGGACTTCTTCCCCATCCCTGATAGCTTCTCAGTGGTCAGGAGTCTCCCAATGTGGGATTAATGCTTCTTTTCTGGGTTGCATCCCAGAAGCTGAAGTTTGAGACTTCACCCACTGGATATGTCTATCCCAGGGGGCTAGACAGCACTGTCTGCAGAGAACAGGTCATCACAGGGTTGCTGAGGGCCAGGAAGGAACCCAAGTCCCAGAGGAGGTGAGGCCAAGAGAATTCCAGCAGGTGTTAACACTGGGTCTGTCACACTCTCCATTAGTGAGTGACAGGGACATAATGGATACAGCGGTGATAGCCCAGGCCTTCGGTGATTCTAATGCATTACTGGAGAAAATAGACGTGGAAAGCCCTGGGAGACAATTTGAGGGCCAAAATGAAGGTCACATCCTCATATAAGAATCAAGGTTCCATGAGGAAGGGTCCAAAGAAGGCATTACCCCCGTTCTGAACATCTGATTACTTCTTTTTTATGCCGAATGTGTCGTAGTTTATTCTTATTACAATAAATATGCTGTTAAGTCTTTTTCAGAGTGGAGTCTGAATATATTAACAAAATCACAATCTGTTTTACCACTCCAATATTGATTGTAGAAGTGAATTATTTCTGATATATAATTTCAAGCTAAAAAATGTATAAAGAGATTGCCCGTGTGAATAAAAATGAAATAACTGAGGCCAGGGTTTTCTGAAGTTGAGAGGGAGAATGCGAAAGAGAGTTGTGTACACTTTGCTAAAGGTCAAACCACGGATGCCCCAACAGACTTAGCTAACAATTGAAGTCGGCCACCAGTGGCCTTCATCACCTCTCAGCTTAGAGTAAACTAATTAACCACCAATCAGAGCAGGTCACTATTGGATAGTGAATTCAGTCAATGAACTCTGCCTGCAAAAGCAACTTTTTATGGAAATCACCAATACAACCCTCTCCTGTGCTTGCCTTACGGGACACTGTTCAGGGCTGCCCTGATTTGATGTAACCCAACTGAGTTTCTTTTTGTCCAAATAAATGCTATTTCCTTTGACCTCCATGTCATTTTTTTTAAATTAAGACTTACTAAAGGCAAGGTTTCCCACAATAGTTACAGGTTGGAACTGTGTATGTGATTCCCTCTGAAATCCTGGTGGGAGAGCCATTTCCTTACCTTCACTGACAGGCCTGCCCCAGGCTGCTCTGCCAGAGTCCTAGAGCTCAGAGCCTGTGAGTGTGTTTTCTGGTCTAGGCCATCGGCTTAAGTAGCATTTGACCTTGGTATCAAGTACAGGAGATGACCACCCTACAGGCCCCCAACATCTGAAAGAGAATAATTTGTGTGCATGGGTTGTGTTTTTCAGAAGAGACTCGAATAATAGGGAGTCTTTTCACGTAGCTTTTCAAAGTCACTCTAATGCCGATTTGGAAGCTGTATCCCATCGTCCTAGCAGTGAGCTGATGTGCTCTCAGTCTCATGAGATAAAGTCCATGGGCCTGGTCTGCCCTGGTGCTCAGACATCTAAGGTCAAGGGCCTAGGACTTTGATGACCAGTGTTTAATCACCAATTGTCACAGGCTAGTCCACAGACATCACAGGCAGAGAGACGTCATAATCAATGCGGTCCTCATTTCTGCCAGGTTGACCAAAAGGCAGCCCCAGCAAACAACTCTACACCCTCAAAGGCATGAAGCTGAGCCTTCCATAGTGTGAGGCAAACGACCCTCTGTTTGATACCTGGCGCCATCTCCAGCATAAAATTATAATAATATGACAATGATTCACTTCCAGAAAGTAATTTGGACGCGTGCCGATGAGGGGTGTCTGCCAGACTGCATTGCACTTGCCTTTCTTCTGCCCACTGCAGCAAATTCAGGGCAGGTAATTAGCACTCATCTTCATGCCTTGTGCTTTCTGCATTTCTGCAGGACTATGAGTAGGAGGTAAAAGTTCTGATACCTTCCATGAGGTGGTTGTTGCCATGGAAACTCCCTTGGAATCCTCATACTTATTCCCAGTCATTGAACAGCAGGAGATGTTCCAAACCAGACACCCGAGGACTCTTAAAAGCCAGGCAGAGGCTTCGGGGTGCTGGGAAATTCAGGCCGTCCCCAGAAGGCGACAGTGAGGAGAAGACAAGTCAGGGAGGAAGAGAATGGGAGCTTCATTCTGCTGCTGACAGGTGACGGACTGAGACCTCACGCCCCTGTCCTTATAACCCGTCAGTCAGAAGGCTCCACATCTGTCCTTAATGCAGACGCAGGATTTCCCAGAGTTAGACCAGCTCCTTCCCCAGCAGCTGACCTGCTCCATGGCCTGGAGGAGCCGTACCCACCCCCTGAGCCTCAGTCTTTGGGGCTGGCTCCTCCCCAGGTTTCCTTCAGCTCTAGGGCAGCTTGACCGACCCATGACGTGGAGTGATGAGAGCCCTAATTAATGGCTGGTAGGTATGAGGTCTTCACTCAGAGTGGATGAAGCTAAAGAATCCTATGAGATTGGACTTGAGACTGCCCTGTGTGTCAAAATAAGCTTGTAGGAGTGATGATACGAGGTCATCCTTAAGATGGGGGAGGGCGGTAGTCATTTCTTCTGCCACTAGTTGGTTTCATAATAACTCATTATCAATAAATTCCCCATTTATCTTCAAATCATTTCCAGTAACATTGTGAAAACCAGGGATGATGAGCAAAGATGAGGACCTGTCAGTCCTTGTAACTGTCTGGAGAAGGGTCTGTGTGAATTACTGCTCCTGTCCTACAGAGGAGGAAGAGGCAGAGGGTCAGAGAACTCAACTTTGGTGAGTGGTGAAGACAGGTCATGTCCCCAGGAACCCCATGCTCACCGTCTGGCACTTCCCAGGGTCGGCCTCAGGTTCAACATCCGCTCTACTTGAGAGGAAAAATACCCACTTTTCAGATGTTATTTCATTGCTAAGAAGAGCCTATGGATTTTTACTTGAACCTAGGCCCCTTCAAGTGTGTGGGGGGAACTTTGCAAACTGGATTGGATTGTCCTAAGGAGGCATGAATGTACCTGAACCTTTTAAGGTATTTTCTTGCTGAGTGAAATTTAAAGAGAAAGTTTTTGAGCCCACCCTCCCAGCTGGTGGGGGACAAGATCAGGCTGTGGCCAAAGTGCAAAGACAGAAAAGGACGAGGAAAGGGGAACCACCTCCAAAGAGAGAAGCAGCTCCCATCTGCAGATCCCCCAGGAGGGGAGGGAGACCCGGGCAAGTAGATGCTGATTTAGAGACCCCTGTTGGGGGTCTGGGTGGTCTTTTCCAAGACATGGGTGGCCCTGAGTGCATCCTTTCATCAGGGGCACCCAAACATCACGTGGTTTGGACAGGGAGAGCTGTTTCTCTTTGAGTAGTTTTTAAAAGTTCATTTTCAATCTGAGGAGGCTGAGGAGGCTGGGCGGGTCCTGCAGGGAGAAGGAGGAAAGGCTGAAGAACTCCAGGGAAAGCGAAAAGTCCTGAAAATACGCCAGACGCTAATTTGAGCACATTTTCCCTGAATTCGAAGTCAACTTACATTATGGTCATGACGGACTATACAATTAATATTTTAGGCTATTTAGCTTTGTTTCTTACTTTTTTAGACTCTAACTAGTTGGTTCCTTTTGGGGAACGAAGCATCCCCATTTTGAAACTGATTTATAAATAAAGCCTTCTGCAAACCAATTTAGAATTCGAGCCCCTCCATTAAAAACACGGACATCTGCCAAGAACAGTCGGTTGCAATGAGTTTAAGGTTTGTTTTTGGTTTTGTGTTTCTGCTTTTAAAATACAGTGCAAAATGATTTTAAGCAAAATTCCCAGGAATCTCATCTGGAGCAAAGACAATCAAATGTTTAATGAAGTCTATTCCCAAGCCTGCCGTCTGCGTCCCCCGCTTGTCTTCCCCGCTTTCATCTCCTGGCGCCGTGGCCAGGGCCGCAGCTCGGAGGCTGCGCCTGGCATCGGCCCTGGCAGCTCCTCTTGGAGCCTCGGGGTACGGGGTGGCTTCTGTAGACTTGACAATCAGTAGCATCATCTTCCTGCCACCCGGAAGCAATTCTGAGCTGGCACAGGGACATTCCCCATGACGTCCTAAGCGGCTCTCTCGGAGACAACGTCCAGTTCCCTGGCAGGTGCTAATAATCACCCACTGCAGGAAGGACCATATCGGGACCCGGGGGCATGCCTGTAAGGAAGTCTCGTGAAGTCATCGGGGTTGGGGCTGACCTTCCTGTTATTAAACTTGGTTGAGAATGTTCCTATGGTCTTTGGCAGCCAGTCAACATTCTTCACTGGGATGGAGTAATAGGAAAACCCGTAAGGAACCACCTTACACACACCCACGCGAGCACAGAGGCCGCCAGGACGGAGGGGGCTGGGAAAGGCTGCTTCCGGAGATGCTCTGAGCTGCTGGGCTGTGAGGGGGCACTGGCCGTCACCCGGGCCCTTGGTCGCACAGTGGCTGTGCTGCCTGCTTGCTGACACTTGGGAACAGCCTGAAGCTCCTGGTCACTGGTGGGGCTGGGCTTATGTGGCATTTTGGTTTTGTCCCAGGGTTGCTGCTACTGGCCAGTGGGACTCTGAATCACCAAGTCACCGTCTAAGGGTCACCTTGTAATCATGCCACTCACTGACTTCCCAGTGCTCCTCTCCTGGGGAAGTTTCTGGGTACCCTGATTGACACTGGGGAGCTGTGAGGCTGTGGGGGACAGGAGGGTGAGCAGAGGTTTCTGCCTGGTGACACACTCAATTACACTTCGTTCCCTGGGTAAGCAGGCTTTCCTGGTCCCAGCAAAACCTTCCAACTCCTCCAAGCTGTGAAACCCCAGAGGCGTTTGTCATCTTCTCTGCCCTGGCTGTTTCCAGAGTCAGGGTCACTGCGGGAACCTCTCTGGTGATTCGCTTTTCACTGGAACCGCTGTAGGCGTCCTAACCCGCGGGCCCGGCTGTGACCGTCACTGGGGCCCTTCTGTTTTCTTTACCATATTGAAAAGGCATTTCCTAAATTCATAATGTTTTAGACACATTATGGTCTAAAAGTAAATCGTACAGTCTGTGTGGATGGGGGTCTGTCCTGCCCTTCAACTCTGGCCCTGTTTCCTTGAGGGATTGGGGAATGCACACACTCCGCTTTTGTATTTTGACAGCTGCCTGTATTTTCTCATTTGATTCTCATAACTGCAGGAAGTAAGTAAAGCCAGGGTTATTATTCCCATTTCTCAGATAAGGAAATGGAGGTGGAAGGCACATAAATGACCCACACAGCCCTGTGATTTAGAGAGAAGGGCCGCGCTCAGGCGCTCTCATCTCTGCACGGCCTCTCCTCACCCCCAGCCTTTCCAGCCCGTGGTTAGACATTGTCCCAGTGGTTATGTCACCTGCGCCAACCTTGGATCTCAAACAGTGCTTCTCCCGCCTCGTTGCCCACCCCTCTAGGCAAGGGACTTGCCACAAAAGAGCAGAGATGAGGAACAAATTCGAGAGCTCTGAAAGCAGAGTCACAATTTGCAGTCGGATTTTCCTTTCAGACCTGTCTCCTGTTATATCACATATCTTCCAATGCTCAGCCCAGAGTGTTCACTGCTGCGTTCTCACCCGTGCGTGCATGTAGGGGCTGGTGCACATCTGCCGGCCACTTCAGCAGCAAGAAGGACAGTGTCGTATAGTCTGGGATGACAGCGGGAGCAAGAGAGGGCTGCAGAGAGGTCAGGAAGGACACTGCGTTTCATGAACCCTTCAAGTCAGATTTCCTTTGACTTAGGGTAAAGAGAAAATTCCAGAAGTCCAGGCAACTGGGAACCCTGGGGGGGCCTTAGTCAGTCTTAGCAGCTTGACTTTATCCCCTGGGTTCCCCTTCTGGACAGTGAAGAGCCCCCAAGGTCTACAGAGCTGTGGTTGTTATCCATCCAGTCTTGTCTGGGGAATCTTCCTCTGGCAGGGGCAGGGGCGAGGCACGGGAGGTGGCGGGAAAGCACCAGGAAGACCAAGCCCTGTGAGAACGTGGCGGGGGAGCCAGGAGGCCGGAGCAGGGGGGCGCTGCTGCGGGAAGTCTCGGAAGGGTGAGAGAGAGACTCGGGAGAGGGCGATAGAAGAGTTTCTGGTTTGGGGGACTTGGGTTGAAAGCGGTCTGGACAGCTAGGGGAGGAGGGTCGTAGCAGGTGCAGCTTTGGCAGGCAGTGGTTCTGAGAGCGGCTGTGCTCCCTCCCACCCTCGCTCGGACCAGGATGTCCAGAAGTTCTGGGGATCCAGGTGTGGCTTCTTTGTACGCACATGGCTACCCGGTCCTGAATGAGAAAGCCATCTTGGGAAATTCGGGAGGCATTTTTTCCGTAAGAACTAGCTAAGAAATAAACACCAGACACCAATATTTCCTTCCATTCGCAATGATTACCATGGCAGCAACAAATCCGTATGAAATAAAAGCCACAATAACTAAAATGCTTATGGTAAAACTGTCAGAAGAATCAAAATTTCTTGGCAGATCCAAAAGTATAAAAATGATCTAGAAAATATTGGAGTTAAAAAATACTATGAGCACAATACCAAATACATAAATTGGCAAAGGCTAAAATTAACAAAAGCTATGTGGGCAAAATGCCAGTATATGAACCAAAGTTTGATTTAAAATTTATTTGATAGAGTACTGATCTTGGTGAAAATACTTTAGGTAAAATAATTCCTTGACCAATTTTCTGTATAGCAACCAAATACTTCAAGTGCTTCTATTTGTATATTAAATTGTTTTAACTGGATTTACAATAGAAAATACCTTCTCCACAAAAACTCAATGTTGATATAGTTTTGTTTCAAATATTTGCTTTCATAAACTGTTTCCAAAGTATTCCCCGAATAGAAAATTTGTGGGCCAAACATCAGAATCAAAATGCCAACTTCTAGATCCAGGCAAGATGTGACAGACAAATTACCCTCTAATCTCCCCTACTAAGTACAGCTCAAAATTGTGGACATTATGTATAAAATATACAATTCTGAGTGGTGAAAGGAAGTGGCAATCGGCTAGGGGCGTCCCTTGGGTTTTCCTTTTGCCTTAGGTCTGTCTTGAATGAGCCACTTGAGAAGTAAGTGAACCAGAAATGTCAATAGACACAGACTCAGGAAACACCCAACAAAGCTGGTTCTCTCCCACCCAAGGACCCGGAGAAGGTCAATCTTAGACACTACAGTAACAGCATGATTCATACATGAAAATGCAGATACAGTAGACTTCATCGAAATTTAAAATTTAAAAATCCTGTTTAAATGATAGGAAAAAAATCAGTTCCTACAGGAGAGAATGTTTGTAAGCCACATATCTGGCAAAAGATTCATATAAAGACTTCTCAAAATTCAAAGGGAAAAATATAAACAATAAAATTAGAAAATGGAAAAAGAGACAGTTCACCAAAGAGGATGTGCAGATAGCGGGTAAGCACAGCATGTTAAAATATATTCAAGATCATCCCCCATGAGGGAAATGCAAGTAAGAATCACAGTGAGATATTTATGCACACCTATTAGAGCAGCTAAAATTTAAAAAAAAGTCATTATAATATCAATACTATCAAGGGTGGGAAGACTCAGAATCCTTACTCATTGTTGGGGAGGATGCCAGTGGTATACACTCCCCAGAATACAATTCAGCAGTTTCTTAGAAAGTCAAACATATGCCTAGTGTGTGACTCAGTAGTTACCTTCTCTGTCAAATAGCCCAGAGAAATGAAAACGGTGTCCCCACAAAAATCTGGACATGAATGTTCATAGAAGCTTTGTTTACAAGAACCCCAAACAACCCAAATGTACCTCTGTGAGTGAACAGCTAAATGAACTGGAGCACGTTCATCTAATGGGATCGGTCTCGGCATAAAGGAGAACAAACTTCCATACATCCTACTTGGAGGGGAGGTGTCTCAAGGGCATCGTCTTCTGAGGGGAAAAGGTCAACATCCAAAGGTTGCGTGCTGTATGATTGCAGTTCTGGAACACTCTTGAACTAGCAGGTGAGAGTGATGAGGAATAATTAGTAGTGCAATCATTTCAGGATGAGGGAAGAGAAAGGAAGTCAGTGTGATTGCAAAGAGCGCAAAGGCCACCTCTAGGGTCCTTTGTGTCCACAGAGCACCTCTGTCCTTCGGCTTGGGGATCACACCAACAACACGGGACTAAAATTGCACAGAACTAAACGTGCAGACACAAGTCTACGCATAACTGGCAAAATGTGAATTGTACCAATGTTAATTTTCTGGATTTCATAGTGCTCTCTATTTATGTTACTATTAGCATAACCTGGGTGAAGGGTGCAGGTGATTCTCTGTATTACCCCTGCTACTTTCTGGGAATCTGTACGTATTTAAAAATAGTTAAATGCAACCCAATGTGCCCGCAAGCCCAGAAGTCACAGTCGTCGTGACTGACTCTCAGCTCAAAATTCCTCTGAACTGACTCATCTTGGCTCACTCCCAAACCCAACCTGGATAATTAATAAGGATTGTTTTTAAATTGATAATATTTGCCATTTTTCAAAAACCTTGCACATTTCTTTGAATCTCTATGGTTTTACAAATGCCGCTTTCCTCACTTAAAGGACATTGATTCCCCTTCTCAGACATAATGTCAACTCCTCTCCTTAGAAATGAGGTTCCAAGTTCATTTCTCTGGTGCATCTATTTTAATGAGAAATGTATATGTTTTTGGATTATAACTCAGTCAGCACTTCCCTGAGGGAGCTGTATCTGTTAGGGGACTATGTGGGTCATTGTGATGCAGTTGCTAGAAGAGTGACAGGGACTGGAAGGCCTACATACTCTGGAAACCATTGCCAACCAGAAAGTGCACACACGTATACACACACAAACCTGAGTGTGTGCACACGGGCATGCTATATGGCCTGTGTATGAAGATATTTACATCATGATGAGATGAGATGCACATTCATAAATTATACACATGTGTGATAAGTGTGCATGTATGCACCTCACGTATTCACACGCAAGCATATCTGTTGGCTGTGTATCAAGGCATGTATATCCACCATATGTGCCATGGATATGAGGCCTGGTGTGTGCCTACATCTACCTGTACACACACACACCCCCAGCCTACCATTTGGTCATGATTTCTGAAATGCTGATGGCCAGCACTCTGACTGTAAGCACCTGTCCTCTTCTGGCAACTTTGTCAAGGCTTCTCTGGGGACCCACTACTCTCACCGTGCATCCTGAGGGGAAGTGAGTGTGTTTGAGCAGCCCACGTGCTGTGCCCCTGGTCCCCCCTTAGCTTACGACTTCCCACCCCACACAGACTCCAGCTGCCCATCTGGCAGAGCTCCTGGTAAGGAATAGTCTGGGACCCCCAAACCAACATCCTTTCCCTCCTTCAGGGGATCTGGTGCTGAAAGTCCCAGCATTTGACCACATGGGAGGGCAGCTGTCCCACGAGGGAGGGAGAGTCAGCTCACACCCTCTGTCTGGCCCCAGCCCAGTGGTGAGGTGGCCCCTGAGCTTTCCAAGGATGGACGAAGCAGCCGTCCACTGCCCACAGCTGCAGGGTCTGTGCGGTTCGTCGCACAGAGGCCTCCTCTCACCAGACACCCCTCCCACCCTGAGAGCAGAGGACCCCTAGAAAGGCAAGTGCTCTTTCTACAGAAACTTTCTGCTCAGTGCCCTGACATTGTTTACAATGCCACCCCCCCCAACTGAGTCCTAAATCTGGCAGGAGGCCCCCGATTGGTGCAGTGTATTCCCAGCCATATCCTTTGTGGCTCCTGCACACCCCAGCCTGCCCCACACTTACTTTGTATTTTATTTCTTTTGACTCAGAACTGAGGGGAGAAAAGTTCCATTGTAATGTCTTAATATTATTTACCAAAACTCCATAACCTCTTGAGTCACTTGGTGATGACACAGATCAGGAGAGGGAAAACCAGTCTCTTCCAAGAGGACTTTGCAACAAAACTCCCCTGTTTCTCCACATGGAGCATCTAGAACATTCTATACTGTGCACTGGCCACATGGTCAAAGAACCGGGTGGCAGAGCATTCACTGCCAGCCCAGGTTGGTTCAAACTCCCTCAGCACACGATGTTGGACTGGCCAGTGACACCAGGTCTCTTTCAGAAACGCTGGGGGAAAGAAAGTCTTTAAAAGCTGTTCCCTATCTTAGAAAGTGGATGCTCAGGCCAGCAGATGGGCTGGCAACACTCCCCTCCTGGAACTTGAAGTCAGCGTTTGGCCCGGGGCGTCTCTGGCAGATCGTCCGCTCTCTGAATAAGTATGTGCTAAAAAATCATAGTCAGACAACGTCTTCCCAGAACCCCTGTTTTCTCAAGGTATAGTTTGCATATGTGAAGCATTTGTATTTTATTTCCTTTGACTTTGCTGTTACTTGCCAATGGTCTCAAAGCTTAGGCACGCCTGCTTATGGAGCTGGAACTTTTTTAAGACAGGGCAGCAAAATTTCATAAAATTGCAATGTCTGAAATGTCAAGTGTAATCCAAAGAAGTTCGTATTTATTTCAGCCATAAAGCCGAAGGGAAAGGCCCGTACTATTTACAGTCGTTTGTAATTCCCTATGTTGATCTGCTTATTCTGTGACAGGCATTACTCTAGGCTTCAGGTGTTGAGGGACAGTCAAATCCGGCTCCTGCCCTGGGTGACCACGGGCTCCCCCAGATCCCTGGGGCAGAGCCTCTGAGTGGTGGCAGCTTAGGGACAGGGCTCTCCTGGAACAGCCGGCTCTGAGAATGCTTCCAACCCAGCTGGTAGGGTGACACCTCTTCAGATGTTTAGCAGCTCTGAGCCTCCGGGGATCTGAGAGTCCTGGACTCAGGCATTTCCAGGATCTCACCCATAGCAGTAACGCTTCAGTGGCCTCCTGACCCATGATCCTTTCAGTGTGCAATGGGGTGGAGACCTACATGCCTGGACAGGCCTTTGGTCAGAAGAGCTGGCTTCCAGAGAGAGGGACAAGCAGCACTAGAGTCCGAGGCCCTCTAGGGAAGCCACTGTGATAGGTGCATTGGCCACGCGGAAAGGTGACCGCTGCAGATGTGGAGTGAGAGGCCTGAGGCTTGGCGGGAGGTCTTGAAGCAGGTGGGCACCATCTCCTACTGGCTGAGTGGCCTTGGGAAAATCATCAAATCTCCCAGAGGCTTCTTTCCTCATCTACAAACAAGAAATGGGACAATATCACAGCTCCCCACGCTTCTCAGGGGAGGGGGGTGCCTTATGGTGTGTGTCCCGGGGTCACACCTTGGCACCCAAGCAGAAGCTCACTGAGTATCTGTGGGTCTGAGCGGCAGTCTCCTCGGATATGAAGCCAATTCCTTGATCCAGCTTCAGTCACGGACCCTAAACCTAATGAAGGGACAAAGCCCCAGAGGCAAGAGGTCTCCAGGGGTCTGGTGGCCACGGTCAGCGAAGATGTACAGGCTGGGGGTTCCTGCAGAGAGCAGGCTGGCGTCCCCAGTGAACTCGGTGTTCCCCGAGGTAGAGCTTCTCTCTCTGTCTGCCTGCCTGCCTGTCTCACCTCTACCGTCCTCTGTCTCTCTTCCTCTCTCCCAACCTACTTCCTCCCTCTCTCTCCTTCCGTCTCTCAGTCTCTATTCCTGGGGCCCACACCACACCAACAGAATCAGGTTTTCTAGAGCTTGGAAACAGCATGTCTTTGGTAGACACTTCAAGGATTATCGTTCTTACGGGAAAGGCCCCTCCCACAACCTCTCGAGCAGGTGCCCCCCACCACAGTGGTGTCCCCTGTGACACCTGTCCCCAGGGATCGGCGCTGTTGTAGGGAGCCTTGATCCGAGAAGGGAAGGGAAGGAGCTGCGTGCTGCACAGCCTAGGAGCCGTTGGCAGCATGCGGCCTCCGTGTTGACAGGAACAACGGAGACTAATCTGTTGGTCAGAACGGAGAGGGAGCACAGGTGAGAGGTGCAGAAAGTCCTGCGGTGCCAGGCATGTGTGCCGTGGTTCTGCCCTTAGATTCTGGGGCTTGCCCAGAGTCTTCACCCTTACCTCCCACCCTCTCAGGTGCCAGGCATGTGTGCCGCGATTCTGCCCTTAGATTCTGGGGGTTGCCCAGAGTCTTCACCTTTACCTCCCATCCTTTCAGTGGGTTGCGGTGGGGTTTCTGCCTTCTTGCAGCCAAGCAGTCCCCCATCAGTTCTAGGTCTGAACCCAGAGAGTTGAGTGCTGCCTGCGTCCAGCCATATCCACAGTTAGAGACATGCCCTGGGCTTCCGTCATCAGAGCCCGTCCCCCAGCAGCACCCAGAAACTGCCACCAGACTGATGGGTTTGACTTCAGGGGCCTGGGATTACTCCACTAAGGAAGGATTCCTCTGGGAATTATTGTCCCCTTATTAAAGCACAAGAGGAAATATCTCTAAAGTCACTCTTCGAGAGTCACCTCCAGAGGGCTTTTTCAAGAGACCCTTCAAGGGTCATCAGGTTCAGGTCCTTGGAGGTCGTTGCTGGGAGCCAGTTCCATAACCTTTATGATTTCTGAGATGAGTTAGTCCTGTGATTTATAAAGTAAGTTCTCCCCTATGCTTGAACATAATTCACAAATGAATCTTACAGGAGCTTTGGGGAGAGAGGCTGAATGTTAACAGCAGGGCTGGTGGGTTTACAGCTCCAGATCTGCTCTCTGTCCAGGCACTTTGCTTTAGAGATGGGGAAACAGGACCAGAGGGACAGGGACACCAACCACTCCACAAAGTCACACGGAGAGAGTGAGAGCGGACTGGACTCCGAGCTGCTGTGTTGTGAAACGTGCTCCTCAACTGAGGTGTCAGCATAATTCAATGAGTTTATGGGGAAATTATTAGAAAATCTATGTACAGTTTTTGCTGCTCAAGCTTTTGGAATTTATGTTTTGTACAAGTTTAACAATGTACCTCATAATAAAATCTCTCTCTCAAAAGATCCATATGCTCACCCTGGGGGCAGAGTTTTACTGACAGAGGTGTGATCCAAGTGTCTGGCGATGAGATCGCTGCTCATCCTAGCTGGGTGCATCAGGCCACTATTATGCCTGTCCCCTGTGTTCATTACAAAGACCTGCTGCTCCAGAACTGGGTGCCAACACCAGTTGCTACTGCTGACCACGTCTAGGATAGAGGGCAGCTTGGAAGCTTCATGGAGCAATTGTTTGCACAGATGAGCCGCCCCAGGAAGGCTCTGACTATCTCCAGAGCACATATCCCAATACACGATCCTCCCCCAGCCCCAGGGAGAAAGTGCCCCCTGGTCAGTCTCTGAGGACCTCAGCCCCTGGGCTCCCTCTGGGTCCAGACCTACTTTGATGTGTGGCCCGAGTGCAGCGCCTGCCTGCCACAGTTCATGGACACTTGCCCACCAGAACGCTCCTTCGAGGGGGTGGTTCAGAAGCTGAGAACAGGTTTTCTGGAAAGGACTGCTCAGGTGCTGTGCCCTCCTTCCAGCTGTGCCCAGAGGACCTTCTCATGCATCCCAGGGCCCCAGCCAATGTCCAGAGGACCTAGCCTCTGCGTACACCTCCAGTCTGTGTCCACATTAGATGCAAAGTCTTTTGAAGAGGCTTCTAAAACTTTCTAGTTGAACATGTGGGCCATCTCAGACTCCACCAGCAGGGGAATTCAAGGGGACCAAGGACTTTAGGGGGCTAGGTGGTTTGCACTCACATTTGCAGTGTTCCTCACCTTGCCAGTCCCTTGCAAACCCACCCAGCAAGTGGCCAGAGCTCAAGGTGTCCCTGCACACATGAGATGCCCTCAGGGCCGGGTGGCCTTGTGAATGGTCCTCTGAACTGGGGCATTGAAGGCACTAAAATAATTAAGCAGAACACAGTGTAAACCAGAAATGTGGCACGTACTCCTATAGTCCCCTACTTAGGAGAAACTGCCCTGGCCACCAAGGTAAACCAGACATCCATGCTGTGAGGAACTGGTGCCCATCTGCAGATGTTCCTGTTTGCAGAGCCTACCTCTGTTCAAAATTGGAATCTTTACCACCTTGTCAAAGAGATTTGTTAGCCCAACAAACTTATTGTCCCTTATGAAAAGCTAAAATTACAGTCGAGTCCTAGGTATTTGACCTCTTAGTCAAGGTATTTGACTTTAGAGATATTTCCTTTTATGCTTTAATAAGGGGACAATAATTCCCAGAGGAATCCTTCCTTGGAGTAATCCCAGGCCCCTGAATTCAAACTCAGCAGTCTGGTGGCAGTTTCTGGGTGTTGCTGGGGGATCGGCTCTGATGATGGAAGCCCAGGGCATGTCTCCAACCGTGGATATGGCTGGACACAGGCAGCACTGGGACCCCACACCAGCCTGTGTTACACTCTGGGTATTTTCTAAGCCAGAGACTCTGGACTCAGCTTCATCCATAAATTTACAGGACTCCCTTAGTTGACACTTGAGTGTGGGTTTTAAGTGGACATTTTAAATGCCTCCACAGGGCCTGCTCACTCGGGCTTATCCCCACCTCGGGCTCTGTGTGTTGGGGTGGGCTGGCCTGGGCATGTGGACTTCATTTAGCAGCCTGGGTCCTGCTGTCCAGGGGAGTGTTGGCTCTGGGTCCTTACGCTGAGTTTAATACGTTAATAAACATGTTTCCAGTGATCCCTGCTCCCCGATATCTGGCGTATTAACAAGTAAGTGCTGCTGGGGGAATAGAAACCAGAATTCTACCATCAGAAATCATATTCGGGGGAAAATCGTTTCCCTCTTGTGATTGCAAGCTGGCTTTTTAAAAAATTTTAATAAAAAACAGAAGCGACGAATCGCTCCACCCTCTCTGGTACTAAGGGGAGTAGGGCTTCAGGCATGTAGGGGTCACCTCCAGAATTAAAAGGCTGGGAATCTGGGCAGCTTTTGCTTATTTGATTTAAATCTGATTGCAGACAAAAACTTTAGTTTCAGAGGATGAGGAAGAAAGAGAGTTTCATACAGCAGAAAGACTTAAAAAAGCAGAGAAAAAAAACTTAGGTATCAGGCAGGGGTTTTAGAAAACAAAGCCCATAATTATACCTTGCAGGAAGTGGGGATTTACTTTCAGGAAAGACAGTGTGAGTGCTCTCCCCTTGTCTAGAGTTGGACAAGTGACACTGTGGCACGGACTTTCCCCCACTTGTGCTTTTATGCCTCTGCCCACGTACACAGTGTCGGAAACCGCTTGAGTCTCAGAAGCAGCATATTAATGTGATTGCACTCACGGTGACATGCACAGGGGGCATTTCAGTCTGGCAAGGTACACACCATCTACCTTGAACAAAGGCCAATTTCTCAGTAACCAGAGCCACCAGAGGCCAGACTTCTTCAGAGCTTGAGGTTTAAACTCCTGTTTATTTGGGTATGGCACCAAACGAAGCATTTTCTTTATGTCCCAGCAGTTTCTGGAAAACCAGCTGCTCTAAATTTGGTTTAAAACATTTGTTAAAGTCACCACTAAGTGAAAAAGAGAAGGAATTGGGCTGGCTTTGCAATAGGAAAAAGCTCTCGAGTTTCTTTAAACAAGACGGGTTTTCCTTCTAGAAAGGTTTTATATCTGAGTGTGTCTTTAGGGGATTGTTCCCATCCAGGCCTTGAAGGGGGAAGGTTTTTCCACCTTCTGTCTTCCTCGAGTGTGTCCCAGAGACCGTGACGTTACAGAGCCCAGGGCCATTCAAAGCAGGCCGAGAGGTCAGTCTAAGCCCTCAGAGGTAAACCCGGTCAGCGGAGCGCAGAGCCGCGGGCCAGCTGGGCCGTGTGTATGGAACTGTCATGGGCTCCTGACTGTGCACACAGGTCCCGGGCTTAAGAGAGTTTTCACAGTGAATGTGATTGAGTGGGTCTCAGGGCAGTGGAAGCAGAAATCTTTGCGTGGGGAGCACGTCCAACATTGTACTGAAGTCAGATGTCTGGAGTAACATGCTGCGCCTCCCCGGACACCCAGCGAAGCTGGAGAGAGCAGGCCGTTCCGCTCCCAGAACCCCAGGGGCACGGCTGTCTCTCAGAGCACGTGGGACCCTGTGTTCCAGCACTCCAGGGGCACTGCTCAGAGGCGCTCTTTCCAGGAAGCATCAACAGTAATAAATAAGCACACAACTATGTCCCAATTCTTGGATTTTTGGACCATCCCTGGAGGTGACTTCATCTCCCTTTAGCACAGAACATGGAGCGATGCACAGCCTTCCTGCAAACCGCACATACACTGAGCGGGACAAGTCTCCGGCCTCCACTGAGGGTAGCGCCTTCCCCCTACAAATGGCAGATGTGCCCTGAGGACTTGGAACTTGCTTTGAACCACCACCCTTGAGTTCTGCGTCAGTCTGGGGAACAGAACACCCACACTCCTCCTCGGGCTCCGGCTGGGGCTGATCCCATTCTTCCTCCCTTACCGTCAGCCAGGCCCTCCTCTCTCAGTCTCCCTGTGTCCTAGGGGGACCTCCAGGCCCTCCTCACTCAGACTGCCCATGTCCCGGGGGACCTCCTCTTGTCCACTTTGGTCCTGGTACCCTGTTTGAACAGCTGACACTGCATTAACTCTTCCAGGTTCAAAACTCGTCTCCCTACTTACACTGTGAGCCTCCTGCAGACCCTAGGGTCCTGCAGCCACCAGAACCACCATCATCCCCAGGAAACTCAGCAAGAGGGTGTGGATTCACTGCCACTGCCAGGAAACACATTGCCAAGCCCTGCGTCAGAAGTCTCAAGGGTGAACGCGCTTTTTCAGATGGAATGATCCTGTGTCCCAGTGCAAAACCGTTTTCTAAGATTCAGCTAGGTGTGCAAAGTGACTGCTGAATGCAAACCAGAACCACATTGTAGTCCTCTTGACATTTCCAAAATAGTGACCAATAAAAGTTGCTATTTATGCGTGCCCTACTGTTGACACTATTAAATCTTTTGGCTGCACTGTTCCGGGAAGGTTACAGGCTGAAAGCAGTGTGAATTGGAACCGTGTCTAAATTGGAATTTTATCCGGCACCATTTGGCTTAAACTTGGATGGCTAACCTTCGGGCTTTACTCACACTGCAATCATTCAACGGGGGGCTCACTGCTGTGTGGCATTTTTTAAAAGTGTATATGAAAAGAGAAAATTTGGGCATGCTGCCCACACATGTATTATGTTTGGAAAGGGCCATTCTTCCAACTTGGGGGATGAAAAGGAGACCTAATTTATTAGCATTTCAAAAATCTTCACAGCCACAGAATGGGTAAACAAGGCAATTGTGATTCATCTAAACTGAAAAGGCACATTTTGTTTATTAGATCCCCAAGCTCTCCAAGCTCCATGTTTTTGTAATAGTTCAGATTTCTGTTTTTTTTTTTTTTCTCCCTACCCTTCAGAAGTGACAGAGAAAAATCTATTTCTTGGCTGAAATAATCTCAGATAAATTAATATCATTTTTCATATACATTTGTTTGGAGAAACTTGAAACTGTAGCATAACCTATTGATTTCATGATTCGAATTAAGTTTAAGAAATCCTACAGCTGTTCGCTGTCAAATTTTAAACCTACTGTCCATTTTCAGCTGGGTACTTAATGCACACTTCACCTGGCGGCTCAGTAACGTTGGAGTGTGGAAGGACAAGCGTGCTAGGGCTCCTCTGCAGACGAACAGCAACAGAAGGGCTAACAATTAGCGGTTTTGTTTTCCTGGGTATATGTGGTCCAAGCCGAAAGTTTTTCCTGGGCTGCTTCCAAAAAATTTTGTTCCTCATTTCTTGACCTTTTTGGAGTTTGAAGTCAATGCACTGCATTTCCTTCCATGAGAGTGTCAAGCACAGAATAAAAAATTGCATCACATCATTTTTCATCGTGGCCAGATGAGGTCTGAGTGGAAGAACAAGGAGCAGGAAAGAGTGAACATCTGAAAAATTGGCTCTGCGAGCTGGAATGTGATTCTGCTCTAAGGGGCCACTTTTTTCCCCCTTTCTTTCCAGAACAGGCAGGTTGTAGACAGATCTGGGTCTTAGCCTGCCACCCCAAGGGCCCCCGTGTCAAGAAACAGTGATAGAACACCGTTCATTTATGCAACATCTGTAACACATATAGCAAATTATTAATAGCTCAATATGCCAATCTGCCACTGTGCATTTTTGACATAGGAGAGGCCAGGAGCACGGAAGTTTTGCAGCTCAGAAATGAAAACGGCGCTCCCCATGAAAATTAAACACAGGTGCTTCGACTTTGAGTATTTGAAAGCGAACATCACTGCCTGTTTTGGGGGGACAAAAAGTGGCAATCTTTCCCTGCTTGGCTGAAAGGTTAATGGAGCTAATCTCCTGTGGACACGGGCATCAGCGTTATTTATGTCATGTTGTGTCATTTAATGCTAATGTCTGTGACGCTAACAGTGCTGTGAAGAGCCAATTATGCCTCTCACAGCAATGGCGGTGCTGCAGGGCCCGGAGAGCGGACGCGTGTTGTTTACCCGGGAAACAAACCCTAAGCAAAGGCTCAGCCGAGCAGCCGTGGCAAGGAGGAGCCGCTCCGCATGCTCGCAGGCCATTTCCCTCATTATTAGCCGCTCTTGGATTCAGGGGATAGAACTTCCCTCTCTCCACTGCAGACTTGCCTCTCGTTTTTCTTTTTCTTTTTCTTTAGATCAACAACAAAATCTTGTGTTCACTGCTTACGAAGGAACAGGGAGAAAGCACCTGTTTTCCTTCCTGCTGCTCTGTTACCCGTTTGAGTTGCTCAGCTACCCGTCTCCTTCAGGTCCCCACAGCCACTGGCTGCTGAAGCCACTTTGCTCAGTGTCTGTCCCCTGGAAGGCTGGGCTAGCACCGTCTGCAGGGAGACTTTAGCCGCTTCCCCTCGACTTCACTTTTTTAAACCACTTTATTGAGGAGTGGTGGGCATGGAAGAAGCTCTGTGTTTTTAATATCTGCTACTCGATGACTTTGGAAATAGGTGTACGCCAGCAAAACCATCACCGCAATGAAGGCCACAAATTCACCCATCACTTTTGGAGGAAGTTTCTTCCTGCCTCCTTTGTTTCAATTTTAAATGCATGTATTTTTTAATTCTGTGGTAAGAGTACTTAATGAAGATCTACAGTCAAATTGTAAGTAAACAATACGGTGTCGTCACCCGCAGGCTGTGTGCTGAGCGTCAGCTCTCAGGGACTGATCCACCTCGCACGAGTGGACGTCCTGCCCTTCATCCGGCATCTCCCTTCCTGTCCTCTGGTCCTGGAGGTCACAGCTCTACCCTCTGATTCTGAGAGTATGACTACGCTAGATTCCTCAGAGAAGTGGGCTGTACAGCCTTTGTGCTCCTGCTCTGCCCTTTGCTCATCGCCGAGGTCCATCCATGTAGCTGCAAACTCAGCCCTCCATCATTTGCAAGGCTGAATAATAGTCCCTTGAATTCTCTCCCTGATCCACTCCCCATGGACGGACCTTTGGCTCATTTCCTTATCTTAGCTCTGCCGTGAGCACAGCAGTGCTGCTCTCTCCCGGAGATCTAAGTTCTCACCTTGAAGAAGAGACTCCAAGGAGCTGATACTGGAGAAGGGAAGATGGTAGGAGGGGTCCGAGTTAGCCCCTCAATTCTCACATGATTCCCAGTTCCTGCCTCGGCTGGGCCTGGGCTAAGGGCTGGGCTGCAGGGATGAAGCCGAGGGCTGCCCACAAGCCGTGCTTCTGCAAGGTGGCCGTGGAGACGGGGGGTCGGAGTCTTCCCAAGGGCAGCACCTGGGAACCTGGTCACCATCCTGAGTGTTGCTTCTTTGTCTTCAGCCATAGGTGCCCAGTGCCCCCACTGCCTGATGGGCCAGTGAGATATGTCACCAGGGGTAGGAAGCCACATGGGGTGGGGGCTGTGGCTAGGTGACCAGACAAAGCTGCCCTAGCAAACGACTACTGGGCTTGTCGTCTCCCCCTCTGTGCCTGTTCAGACTGCGAGCTCAGACTCATCCTGGGCAGGTCGGCAGTGTCACACCTGCTCACGACAAGGGCACACCCTGTACGGCCAAGGGCGAGAGGAAGGATGAGCTGCCCCTCTCTGAGCCCTGCGGGTGAGGCTGAGAGCAAGCCGGGCAGATGGGGGCGGCTCTGCCCTGCTGGGGACCCTGGGAGCTTTCAGTGACAGCCTGACATAGCCACCAGCTTCCAGGCCTTCCTTCCACACCCCGTGCAGAGGAGGGTGGGAGAGTCGGTGAGAGCGTGCGCCCCGTCTTCTCCGAGAGCCGGAGCACCCACCCGCAGACACCCTTCCCATCAGCCATCTGCGAAACTCCAGGCCAGACTGCTCATGGTTCTGGCCTACCCTCCAGCCGGCAGGGTGGTGAACAAAGCAGGCTTAGTTATAAGTGTTCGAAATTAAAGGACTTCCCGTTTTTCTTCACGTGAATTGTAATGCAGCAAATTCTGGGAAAGTGTCATAGTCGAGCCAACTGTGGGCCTCTCTGGTCTATTTGCTCACTGACCATGTGGAAACACCGAAAAGTAGAGGGCCTGTCAGGAGAAAGGCCAGAGGTCATGGGACTCAAAGCACGGCTGTCCCCTGTGTGACTCAAGCTATGAGGAGAGGGGCGTTTAACTCGCTTTTGCAATGAAACTTCTGTGTGTCAGGCACAGTGCTGGGCACGTGAGAAAAATCAAAGGTACCCAGGCCTGAGAACGTGGTGGACTCGGGGAAGAGAAGGCATCAGGGGCCACTCCCCTCTGGTTGGCTCAAAAAACCAGGGATTCCCTTATATTTAGTGGGAGGGAGAATTTCCCTGGCACGCTCCGTAAGACGATTTTCTCACATGTGTTGCTCGCTTTACTTTGAACATTGCTGTCTCTTCTTTACCCTTGGTTTTTGCTGGATTGGCCGATTGCTTGTCATTCCTCCTCCCTGGGAGTGTGGCATCTCACTGTGCGTTCTCGTCCGCTCCTGCTCACCTCCGTGTTGACCCTGCACGCGAGGCCCCAGTCCCTTGCCCGTCTGCCCGCCCCGTGCAGGCTGAGCCGGGAGCACCTCTGTATCAGGCATCTGGCTCTGGGCCTTTTGGTGACAGATTCTTTGCCGGGTCAAACTCTTATCAGGCAACTGGAGCTTCTCGTAGGTTTATTTTATCCTTCCTTGTAAAATCCAGTTTTCACAAAGAGCCCTGTTAAGTCGGTGTAGTAAGAAATCCTTCCCTACCCTCAATCTTCTGAGCACTTTGGATGATTTCTGACAAGCTTCCTCCGCCTCCACTGTTCCTAGGAGATGTCTGAGTCCCCTGGCCTGTCTCGGAATCCTGTGCAGTATGTTTAGCCGGAATCCCCCCTGCTGATGTTTCCTTTTAGTGATTTTCCCTCCACTGCCCCCGCCCCACTCCTCAGCTACAGCATCTCACTCGCCTGTGCTGTCTTCAGAGAGGACCCCAATCTCTGTCCGCCACTGCAAGATCCCATCAGGACAGCCCTGAGGAAAGTCTTCTGACTGTTCTTCCACAGGTGCCATTGAATACTTGTTTCTTTAACACTGGTCAGCTCCCGGCACGGGAGCCCTAGCTGGACATTGCACAGAGGTGGGGTGCTCAGGGCGTGGGTCCTTGCATGCCACCTGCGTGTTCCATGGTGGTCTGATGCCTTTGAGGAAATGCCCTGAGTGGGCTGGTGACCTGCCCCCCACCTCTGTTCTGACCCTGTGTCCTGCCAGCCCAGCTGCCTCCTTCTCCAGGCCTGGGTAGGGAGTAGCCTGGGAGTCGCTGGCCCACTGCATGCCCCTGCTTGGACATGTTTCAAAGTTCCTGCTCCAAGTGTACCCTCTGTTTTCTGCTGAGACTGGCTAAGAATGCATCCTTTCCTTGGAAACCATTGTCAGACAAATATTTCTCTCAGATGATGTACAAAGAGTCTAAGTCCTTCTCCCCAGAGATATTCTCTTCCTCCATTTCTGCCTATGACCCTTCAATTATTCACCCTACCCTCTCGTGCCCAGATGAGGCCCAGGGAATGACTTATTTCCCCTTCACAGCCCCCATTCACTCCTAGGTCTGCTGCCGTAATTTATTACTTTATTTCCAGGTTATTATTAGAATTTTTTTGCAGTGTCTCTTCTGTTTTAAGACAGTCGTGCACTCCCAGACGAGCCACCATCATTCATTTAGATCCAGCTACATATTCAAGAGGCGCCAAGCAGTTATTTCTTCTCCCCTTCATCTTCCTCTGTTCTGAGGTCCCGGTTTTAATTCAGTCATCGGAACACAACATTCTTGTAAAATAACAGTTAAAATAATTGCTTTGTGTCAGGGAGAGTGATGCTGTTCTTCACAATCTTCTATAAAGATACTTCTAGGCAGCTCAGAGTAGAATTTGAGCCTTGAATCAGTCAATTTCTTATCTTTTACAAAAACGACCAAGTTAGAAAAATCATACTTCCACGCCAGATATTGTTGGAATTATCAGACTTTTGGGAGGGCGTCTGAACATTTGCTTTGAATGTGGGCCCCGAAATTATTTAAAGATTTCTCACCAAAGACCACGGCTGCTTTGCCAGGTACTTTTGATGTGAAAGGGCAATTATCTTTTAACTTGGGAGATAAGTGGAGTAGAATCTTATTCCATTTTCTGGTTGCATTCAGCTCTTATAAAAACTTTTTCATGCTCTATTTCAGCACTTGGATGTAGTTTTGATGGATCCTTAATACTACGTAATTAATTTTTTTTCAGTATATGATAAAATCACCAAGTGTTAGAAAAGATAAACTCTGGTGATTAATGTGGTTGGGTCACATTTTGATGGTTTCAAAAAAAAAATCACTGCTTCTCCAGCTTGCACATTAAAACTCATATTTCAGCTCCTAAGTGCCAGGTCCAGGCAATTCAGGAAACTAAATATTTTGCTGAGATATGGCTCAGGAGCCAGCCACTCAGAAGGGTTCTTCAGGTCTTGTTGAGATGTATTTTAATGTCATCCCACATTCCAGTCACTTACCAGCCTGTCCCCTTGTATTTCCACCTGGCCGAGCATCGCCTAACGTGCTCACAGGATTGTGGGCACCCACTGCCTGACCACGTCCCAGCTCTGGGGCTACGGCTGGAGGCACATGGCTGAATGTGTAGCCACCTATGCTCAAGGGCCATGTGACCGAAAGTCTCATCAAAAAACATACTTGTAAGCATTCCACATTGTATAGCCAATCAGCACATTGTACCCCATAAATGTATTAATGTACACAGTTATGATACAATAAAGAATTTAAAGCACACACACTTCAAATCACAATTTAAAAAATGGTTATAGACTAAATGTAAAGACCCCTGCCCTGTAGCTTAGCTTTGCCAAGACAAACAGTGTTAAATAGCTGAAGGCCTGGAGTACTTCTTCTGTGCATGGAACCATGTGTTTCTACCCCCAGTGGGTCCATGTGCCCACACAGCAGAGCGGCAGTTCCCGGCACCCACACCCAAAGCCACCCTGTCTCAGCCTGTCGTCAGCATCATGCAGCACACAGCAAAGCTGCTTGGTAACAAACAGCACCTTCTGCTTCCTCCACTGTAACCCTCATATCTGGCAAACATGTGCTGCCCAAGTATTGCCGCTGGGATGCTTTTCCTATTATTTTTTCAACTCGAAGTCTATGATTTTGAAGGATTCTTCTCCTCTCTTTCTCCAACAACTCAATCAGTTTTGTCCTCTTTGTTCTCATTTTTTATCTAATTTGAGCTTGGTCTGGATAAACTTGAGGTGTTCACCAGTGAGATCACTGTGCTTTGATGAGAATTATCTTTTTCGTGTTCCTTCTTTTCTGAGTTTCATTACTGGCCATAAAGTAGGACCTAAAGGGCTTCCTCTGGTCACCCACCTCTGAGGTTGAGGACGGTCCCAGGACACTGCCGCTGATGATCTTACTCCTCAGCTGTGATCGCCACCCAGAGAGCCCTGGAATCTGCTTTCTGTATCCTCAGTCTTCATTCTTGTCTTTTAGGTTTTTCCCCCAAGAGTTAGGGTGGGTTTTAGATCACTAGTTTTAGGTAACACTCAGCCATTGATTCACTTTGTAAAAAGTATTTGACCACCACACAGTCCTACCACACCAATACAAACGTGATCAACATTAACGCTAATGTGTGGCAGGAGTGTACGTGGGGACATAAGCCCCAGGAGGTGACTGTTGTCAGGACAAGCTCTATCCTCATAGCTGTGCGATCTTTTGGAAGGCAAAGGGGTTATAAAATCCTAATCATTTTAGCAGTTCACGTTTGTGAAGTGGACACGAATAAAATCACTTTCTTGCAATTACTTTCTTCAGAAATCACAATCCTGTGATGGGGGAACCACCTGAGGGTCTGTGTTAGAGAGACGGGACACGCGCAAACATACATTCCGACATTCCGAGGGTGCCGAAGAATGTATGCACATTTCAAGCAAGAGAAAATCTGTATTGAAATTGTAACAGTCAACTCACTTTTGACTTTGGCAAAGAGAGAGACAAGGTACAGAAGATAACAAACATATCAGTGTGTACTGAGTATTACAATTTTTTTTTTTTAGACAGAGTCTCACTTTGTTGCCCTCGGTAGAGTGCTGTAGCATCACAGCTCACAGTAATCTCAAACTCCTGAGCTCAAGCGGTTCTCTTGTCTCAGACTCCGGAATAGCTGGGATGACAAGCGCCTGCCACAATGCCCAGCCACTTGTCTTTTTTCATTTTTTAAGACAGAGTCTCAAGCTATTGCCCTGGGTAGAGTACCCTGGCATCATAACTCACAGCACCCTCCAACTCCTGGGCTCAAGTGATTCTCCTGTCTCAGCCTCCCAAGTACCGGGGACTGCAGGCGCCCACCACAACACCCTGCTATTTTTAGTAGTGGGGTCTCACTCTAGCTCAGACTGGTCTTGAACTTGTGAGCTCAGGCAATGCACCCACTGTGGCCTCCCAAGTGCTGGGATTACAGGCGTGAGCCCCCGCGCCTGGCCTGAGTATTGCAATTTTAATAGTTTTTTCCTTTCTCACAATGTGCACGTCCTTTTTTGGCATCCTCTATATGTAGGTGCAAGAGGACATTCACCAGCGGGGTGGCTCACACAGTCACAGAGGCTAAGCTGTCCCATACAGGCCATGTGATACTGGAGACACCTGTAATCACGGCTCAGTTCAAACGTAAAACCTCAGAGCTAGAACCTCAGTAGCCGTAACTCTCTGAGAGGGAAGGCCTCAGAACTTGGCAGGCTGCCAGTGTGAGTCCTGGAGTCCAAAGGCTGGAATTCTGCTGTCCAGGGCAGGACTGGAGTATGTCCTAGTTGCGGGCAGGTGGGATATTTTTTCTGTGTCTTGTGGTTCCATCCAGGCCCTCAACCAATGGAAAGGCGCCACCCCCTTTAGGGCAGGTCTTCCCCACTCTGTCAACTGACTGACGTGCCAGTCTCCTCCGGAGACATCTTCATAGACATGCCCAGAAATAATCCTTACTAGCTCTCTCCTCTCTAGGATTCCTTAATCCAGTCAAGTTGACACCTGACATGAACCACAGCAGGGTCTACAGGCCCCAGGTGAGAGGTGCCCAGGGGTGATGTGGCCGACAGTGCCCACCTGTGGCTGCCCTGCATCCAGGAAGCCCAGCTGGCCCCAGGTGCCCCCATCCTGCTGCGTGGGGCCGGCCTGGGCCCCTTCCTTCTCCAAAGCCAGATGAAACTCCTTATCAGTTCCTGGCTATCAAATCTTGCCCAACCCAAATGCTTCCTCTTGTCCTGAATTCTTCCTGATAAGTATCACTTTCTTGGACACATTTTTATAACAGTTACTCAGGATCCTGACAAGCCATGTCTGAGGCTTTTATTCTATGTAATCAACTTCCCCTAGTTGATTCCAAAGGAAAAACTGTAAAACGTTCACTACTTTATTAAGTATTAGAATGTATTTCAATAGCATTGTCTTTCTGTAGTTAGAAAACAAATTACATTGTTAATCTAAAAACCATATCTGCCCCAATCCTTTGACTGCATTCTAATGGCCTATAAGAAAGTTAGATTTCTGGTGTATATATGACTTAATAAAAGGAAAAAAAAAAAGTTAGATTTCTTCATTTTGAGGAGAGATAAAATTAGAAACCTGTTTTTTATATTTAAAAAGTTTCCAGGAAAGAAATATGTGTTCTCTTGCAAATCTCAAGCCACTGTGGCATTGCCAACATCAACAGGCTGGCCCAGAGAGGGCCGGGAACACTCTCCCCACGTCGTTTTTCTCCTGCTCCCCATCCCAGGAGCCACCCAGACATCCATGTCACTGACACCTGTCACCCAGGTGCTGAGCAGGACTGCAGAGAACAGGAAAAGCCCCTTCAGGACGGGGTCCCAGGACAACCAGGACACCAGCTACAGAAGAGATTGAAGAGGAAGCAGGAAGGGGCTGGAAAGGGCTAGAAGGTAGGAGAGACGTGGGAACAGGGGCCGGCCAAGGTCCCCGACTTGCCAGCTCTCCCTACCGTCGGAAACCCTGGAGGTGTCCAAGGGGGAACCGTGAGGCTCGGAGGGGATCCGGAATCTATGTCTTCTGGATCCGGCCTGAGCTTTTTAAGACACATTATCTGGTGTGTCCAAAACACATGTTTTATTACATGAGAAAGAAAAACTTTGGCAGAATTGTTTGAATTATTAAGGCACAGTCCAGCAGTTTTCAAGGGCTTTTGAACTTAGATTCTTTTACGGTTCTATAATCCTGTTCTTTTGGAAACCTCTCTGCATTTTCTCCCAGTGTAGAAGCATAAAGGATTGCCATTCCGAGATGTTTTTATGACAAGGTGATTTCCTCCCGGAGTTGGAGGTAAATTATGAAGTTGAAAATCTTGTTGCATCCTGAAAGCGCTAATATTTCATATTCACATATAGTCCTTTACAAATTTCAAACTCCATTTCGTGCTTTTTCTCATTTCATCCTCCCGAACGTGAGAGGAGAGGCATGAAATAATCTCTCTTTGCTTCCTAGATAAGAACAGGAGACACGAAGCCACCAGGGCCTGCCAAGGTGCCGGAGGTAAAGGCCTTCTGTTTCTGGGGTCACAGGCTTTCCCACCAGCCCCCCTCACCTCCCACCAGGGCTCTCCACAGCCAGCCCCCCTCGTGTCCCAGGGGATGACGCCCTGAGCCCAGCCTCCCCTGCACACCCAGAGGGGCTTTCTGGATCCTGCCCTGCAAACCCGTGGGGCTTTGTGGATCCTCCCCTGAGAACGGCTGCGTATCTGGAAAGAAGCACTTGTTTTATTGTGGTTGGGGATCAATACTGAACCCTGAAGTCATCTTTGATCCGCTCCCATGTTTACTCCAACACCTTAAATGAGAAGCTCATCTATGTTACCACGTTAGCAGTGAAAATTCTATCTTTCCTTTGGTCGCTGGGAATAGATGCTGAGTTAAAAATGGAATGGAATGCAATGACAGCTTGGAAATAGAAACATGGGACCCTCCTGAAGCCCGGCTAGGCACACACTCACCTGTGTGGGTGGGTGGGGGCTCTGATTTCCATGCACCTCCAGGGCTCGGCTACCAAGGAGGGAGCAGGGGAGAGCCCTGCCCAGAGACAGGGGTTTGTGCCTGCCCGTCCTCATCTCCCTGTGCAGCCTCAACACTGCTCCTAAAATAAAGGGAATCAGATCTTTGCAAAATCAGTAAAATGTTTGCAAAAGCAACACTTTTGAACAGTGCAAGAAAAAGGTAATGTGATCAGGATGGTCACCGAGAACCCGCATCATTTTAGTTTAGACAGTGGGAAAAATGAGAGCAGAGAAGGCTGTATTAGAGAAAAAGATGTAATATTCTATTACAGGGTTTATAGCTGTATATAAAATCCAAGTACACCACTCCCAGGCATTCACCCTTCTCTGTTCAAACCGATAATAAATGGTGAATTCCTTTAGTTTAAAGATTGTGACTCTCACCTTTAAGTTTTCATAACTGCTGGAAGAGAGGAAAATTAAAGCTACATAAACTCATCTATTATTTTCCAAAAAGGGAAAAGAATCAGCGATATTTGAATCTTCTTGCAAAGAAGAGGATATTTTATTTGATGAGCGTGACACACACAGATACTGGCTTCTGACACAGAGTGCCAGGGCTGGAATTGGGTAGGGGCTCCCCAGAGCACCCCTGCACAGAGGGAGGGGATTTTGATAGGGTTTCGGTGGACAGAACTGGGTGAAAGAACTGAGCCCAGGATATACCAGTGCAGGAGGCAGGGGTCTGGGCCAAAAACCCTGGAGCCACTTGCCTATTGCAAACAAGGCCCGTCAGTGATACCAAACAAATCAGACCGCCAAGAAATTTTTTTTTCTCGTTCCTAACTTTCCCATAAAAAGATTCAGGTAAATGTAGCATGACGAGCCAATTTAAGCCAATTTCAAAGTTATTTGAGTAATTGGTTATTAAGATAACAGTCTCAAATTTCAATTCAGCAATTATTGTCTTAAAGACACAGACTCGGGCATCAGAAGAAAAGTCTGCTGTGTATTAAAGTGAAAGATCCCGGCTTTCCCGGAGTGCGGTGGGGGGTCAGCCGTGGAACGCTTGCCCCTGTCTATGAAGTCTCCATAATACAACAGAATTGTGCTTCTAGACAGAGACCAAAACCACGTGCTAGGTCATGATGAAGACCCAAGACCCAGCACTTAGCCTCTTGGCGCCTGTCCCATCACTCTCTTGTCACACAGGCACCACACGGAAGTGGGTCTTCACCCTAAGTTGAGACTCGCAAAGGGATTTCTTGCTGTCCCCCCAGGAGACAGCAGCGCGACCCTGATGGAGAAGACAGCTTTGGCAGAAGTTCTTGGTGGAAGGCCAAATTCGCCTTTCTAATGATGGGTGGAATTACCTCTGAAAAGCCTGACAGTAAAGAAATACAAAGTGCTCAGCTGATTTCCCGCTAATCAACCCCCTAGGATTGGTGTCTGTGACCAATTATTACAAACCACTAGACAATGGCTAAGGCACGGCTGCCAGAAACATAACTTCAGGTACTGGTTGCTCCACGGTTCTCTAAACAACCAGAAATCCTCCATCTTGGCTAACTCTGGGAAAGATACTCATCAAGGAAGCAAAGTGACCTTCTAAGAAATGCAAAGTGACAGTAAGAATTGCTACTCCCTGTGTAGGTGTCCAACATCTCCTGGGTGCCAGGCGTTGTGTGTGAAACAACTCATTTACCGCTCGTGGTCAGCCTATAGGGAAAGAAATTTTAAATGGTGGAACCGAGATGTGCAGGGCTTAGCTCGGCTGCCAGAGCCCCACAGGCAGCAGGACCAGGGGGAATGGCAGACGGCCCCTGTTGTAAACGCCAAGCTCTCTCTGCCCACCCGGTGTAGGGAGCAGCGCCCAAGGCTGTGCGTGTCTCCAGGAGGCCAGTGGTGGGTCCCTCTCACGCTGTGCAGACAGAGAGCATCCCCTGCACCCCATCCTTCCATTCACGACGCAGGTGCTGGGCAGGCAAGGCCGCTGTGAGTTAAAAATGAAGGCCTGCAGGGAAGAGAAGCCCTCCGGGAATAATGCCACTAGCCGAGCCCCACCTAATCTCTGCAAATCTGCTCATCTGCGGGCAGGTGGGACCTGGTAACAGTCCGTCCTGACAGTCCCTCCCTGGGAAGAAGCTGACCGTCTCCTTCTCCGCAGACTGCTCCCTTCCCAGATCTCTCAGCACTGGCTCACCCCTCCAGGTGCCAGGCGGGCGGTTCGATAGAAGTGACGTCTCCCTGTGAAGGCACGCGGGGGGCCCCAGGGCGTCCGCCCGCACGCGGGTCTCTGCAGCTGCCATGAGGAAGGTGGTGAAGGCAGGAAAGGGCCAGGTGTGGCTCCTTCCCACGTCCCTGCACCCTGGCCCGGGAGCTGACAGGTGCTGCGTTTGTCATCACAGAAAATTCTTTTCAGGTGGGCAGTTAAAAAAAAAAGTGCAGAGATTCCCAGCCAATTTTAAACCTGGCAAACAGATGAAGACATGGGTTACACTCACTATTCATTTTCCTTAATTTATATCTTTCGGAATTTCTTCTCTGATTTAAACTGGCTCAGACAAGAACCTCGTGGTGGGAATTAGAAGACACACGTTTCCGAAAGAAGGGAAGGGGAGAGAGGAGAGATGATTTCGAGGCTTGGCCCGGCTCTCAGTCTGCTGCTCAGAGGAGGAAAGAGTGAGGTGGTTTACGGGGATATTCGACCCTTGCAACTTATATCTGCTTTTGAAAAAAATGTCATTATGAGATATTACAGTTAAAATGGGTCTCGAATATGATCTATTTACACTGTTTATTTCCAAACATCCATGGGTCATGCAATCCCTTCGTTCAAATGAAGTCCTCTGTAGAGGCGGGCCCAGCAAACACAGCTCACACACACCCTCACCCACCGCACACACCCAGAGGGGTGTACCCACACCCTCCACACTCGCTCAGGTGGGGACACACACACACACCCCACCCAGAAGTGTACACACACCCACTGCACACACCCAGAGGGGTGCACCCACACCCACCACACACAGACAGGGGAGCCCACACCCACTGCACACACCCAGACGGGTGCACCCACACTCACTCAGACAGGGACACACCCCCCACCACACCCACCCAGAGGTGTACCGACACCCACCACACACATACCCAAGGGGGTGCACCCACACCCACCACACACACACAAACCCAAAGGTCTCTGCAGGCTGCATTACCCCCTGCTCCCCTCTCCTATAGCCCATGGAAGGGTCTGTGGTGCCTTGGGACCCTGTGCACCAGCTATAAAAACGCAGATGGAGTCACCCCTTCATCTTTCTGCAAGGAAAGGAGGGGTCATGAACAGAAGCCAGGTCCCTCTGACCACATGGCTGGTGGCAGAGCTGGGTGTGAGCCTGGGGCTGCTGGCCCTGGACATCAGAGCAGGAACGCCCCTCCTCTGTGCTCAGCCTGCAGCCCTGTCACCTGCAGACACACAGCCTGCACTGCACCCCAAGGCTTCCCTGTTCCCTCCCTGGCACCTAACTGCCTCTCTCTTCAGGATCTCCACAACCCCATCCAGATCCAGGCCCAGGGCCACTCCAAGCATCTGCCTGTGATGGCTGCCCATTCACATCCTCTCTCCCGTCTCCCCCCAGACCTCAGGCTGGAATAGCCACTGCCCGCGGGTCCTGCGAGTCTGCCCAGATCCCACCCTCAGGCCTCCACACCTTCTCCAGCACTTCTGAGAACCCTGCCTTTGCCAGCCCTGGCTGTGCCCCAGGGCCTCCAGGATAAAAATAGCCAAGTTCCTAGAGACTTTCAAGGACATTTACTTACAGCATCTCTTACTAGCTTCATCAGACACCCTCAAATTCAGTTTATTTTTATTCCCTTTTTCAAATGAGGAAAATGAAGCTCTGAGCAAAAACATTTGGGCTGTCCCCGGGCAGCAGCGGGTGGAGCCCTGAGTCCAGTTGCTGTTGTCCTATACACATACCTCTCAGCTGAGTGAAGGCAGCCCTGGTGTTTCCCAGGGTTGTCCTCTGGCCGAGCAGAGGAAACCACCTACTGCCCTCACACCTGCCTTTCCGCCAGACTTCCAGATCCGACCCGCTCCACACCCAGCTCATGGCTCCCTCCAAGGCCTCTGAGGAGTGGCAGGAACCCCATTTTGACCACCCACAGATTGTGAACTCCTGTGTCAGCCTCAGAACCGCTTTGCTGGCCAGTGACACAGATGGTCACCGGAAAGCAGTGTGTGGACGTGTAAGAAGAGCAGCAGATGACAGTAAGCTCCTGATATTAATACATTTTAGTGAATTCAGAGAACAGCTGGACTTACATTTTCTTGCAATGAATTTTTGATCTGTGGGTAGAGCCTTTCCTGGTATGGTCGTACCACAGTTTGTTTAACCCTTTGCTCATTAATGACATAAAATTGCACGTGGCTCATGCAGGAATTGCTGGCTTCCAGTGCTGAGGAACTCATACCAAGCCCAGGGACACCAACCAGGGTCCAGACACGTCTGGTGAAAACCCACGCACTGGTGTCACCTTCCAGTGCACACGTGCTGTGACGTGCTTGTTCAAATAGGCCAGGATGATGCCATTTCCCTTTACTTTATAGATTGTCTTCACTTCACTGTCTCAGAATGCGAGAAAGGAAAAAACCCACATGGACCTCATGGGGTAACGTGATCAGAAGTTACAATAACTCGAGTTACTTCTAAAGGATGAAGAAAGTATGAATTATCAACATTTTATTAAAAACATTAACTCTCTCCATGGAGATATTTTTTTTCTTTAGAAACTGGGGCAAAAAAGAAAAAGGATGAATGATATAAGGTTTGCTAAAAAAGAGTTAATATCGTATAATGTCAAACTCCTGGAATATTTTAATTGTGAAATGAAAAGGTAATCCGTGCTCTTGCCAGTGTGACAGGTCAGCTTGTATTCCTAAAGAGCGACTGGGCCTTTAATTATTAAGTCCTAAAAATCATTCTCTTTTCCCCAGTCTCTCATATGCTTTTAAACTAATTCTCAGCGTTAGAGTATTTGGCTCCAACTTGGGTGTGTGCTCGGCCTGACAACATTTGAAAGTGCCAAGGCATAAAATTTGCAGCTCACCAGAGAATGGGCCTTTGGTTCCCCATTTGTTTAAAGTTTGACAATCTCCTTCTAATTGGATTCAATTATGGGTGGTTTACACAGTCTGTGCCAGGAGACAATAGGTTTCCAAGGGGCACGAGCAGGGATGCCAAGGTCAGGCCAAGTCTGCAGGTTTGCAAAATTTCCCTCTGTGCAGGATTCAGGATGAGGCTGGAGCTCTGGTTCCGCCACCTAGGTGTCTGGACTGTTGTCTGATGATGGTGCCTCTGCGCTGTGACGTCCACCAGCAGAAGACCTTGAGCCCAGGAGACAGGATGCTTTATTTGATGGCTGCTGCTAAAAATATCAAGGTGTGACCCAGATATACAGAGGTGTGATGGAAACCAAAAATCAAGCCTCCAAGGCAAGCAGAACTTTCACCAGTGCAAACACAATGCCATGCAGAGAGCCTCTGGCGCCTGCAAGCGAGCACCTGTGTTCTCATGGCCTGTGTCTGATTTCACCAGAACAGACCCTCACTGCCGTGGCAGCCGTGCCCCTTGACAGCTAACAGAGTGGGGATGCACACAAGCCAGCAGGGCGTATTTTCAGCATTGACATCCACAAACCATTTGGAAAGCACAGGAGAAGTAGACCCAGAGTGGGGGAAACTCAGGGCTGCATCCTGCACAGCAAGGCCCTGGGCAGCGGGGTGGGCTGTCTACACAGCAGACAGCCCAGGAGGGACCACTGAGTTGGTGGACCACTCGCCCTGAGGCTGTGCCATCTGCCTGCAGAGACACAGGCTCTGACATTCCTTGGCAGAGGGTAGTGTCCCCCTGATGGTGGCTGATGGAAGATTCTAGGCTCTACCCACCTGCTTTGTCCAACAGGTGATATAAAACAGTCCCTGGGTCAGTTCCCAGGAGAGTGCTTCTGGGCACAGCCACATGGCACCTGTGGGGTAGCAGTGCAGGGTGGAGCTGCTCTGTGTGAAGGCGTGGGGCGCCCTCACGGACACGGACACATCAAGGGTCCACAGAGGCTGCCAAGGCTTTGGAGGGATCACAGGATAGGGAAGCCCCCTTTCTCCCCATTGACCCCAGATCAAAGGCACAGAGGCCTGAGGCTTGTGTGTGCAGTGGGACCTGCACCTGGTTTCTGAGGACCAGCTGAAGCCATACCTGTGCAGGTGCCCTGGGTGTCATGGCTTGGAGTGGAAAGAGTGCCTGAGCATGGGAGAGCAGAGGTGGCTTGGTGTGGACCTACAGAGCTGGGACCCCTATGGGCATTTGTTGGAGACCCAAAGAGGCAGCAGAATGGGCAGCCAGCTGGGCACCACCATGGGGCGTGGCTGGCCCCCTCCTTCCTGCAGTAAGGATGGCTCCTCTGCCTCCCCAGGGGCTGGTCCAGACTCTAAGTGCACTGACTCTTCACTGCAGGGTCCTGCATGGCTTGACTCCCATTTCCATTGAGTAACTCTGCTTTAACATTGAAATAAATATTAAAATATGTAGGATTTGAAGTGGTAAGGTGTCCAGTGTGTCTCAGCAGGGAGACTCCCTGTAGTAGCCTCCTGCTTCTGGTTCACTCCCATGCAGAGCAAGGACACAGGGGACATTGGCAGCGAGCCTCCTATGGAGAAAGCACACCTGGACCCTCGGGCCTCGGCTTGCCCCTGCCACTACGGAGCTGGCAACATGCAGGCCGTGACTAGAGCAGGTGAACACAGGCAGTGAGGAATAGCTGTCTCGCCAGAAAACAAGGACCTGAGCACCGTGGGAGGGAGGCAACTCCGGGTTCACTTCACAGCATTAGGGCTCGGCTGCTGCTGGGTCTAATTAGTCCCCAGGTGGCCCAGGGAGTCCATGCCCTGCCCCGAAGCTGGTTGGGCCCCAGAGGGCAGCTCGGCAGACCCCAGCAGCCCACCATCTCTCCCAGGTGTGCGGGGGCCCAGGTGACAGCCCCAGGGAAAAGAGAAAATTGCAAAATTGTTGCTGCTAAATCAACCCCATTAAAAATGGCAATTATCCACGCTTCACTGTGGGCAACAACTTTCAGGCCAGTTAATGAGAAAACCTCCTCTTCTCTGGGCCACTTGTTACTCAAGCAACTCAGCTGTTTCAGGGCTCGCCACCAGCCGCTGCAGGACCCCTAGTGGGAGAAGTGCAGGGACACCCGGGAGAGGCCCCGCTTGCGAATCCCACCGTTGACAGACACCTGTGAGCACAGCTTCCCTGCTGACACGGGTGCTCTCCGTGGGAATCACTGTGGCTGCCTGGTTACAGGTCAGTTCCTGTAGTCAGAGAAGCAGGTGCAGGAGGACTGCGGTACCTCCATCATGAGCCAGCTCTGAGACCTGGGACTCAATGTTCTCACCTCTAAAATGGGGCAGTCACTGAAGGGAGGTAACCACCTTCACTGTGCCCGGCACCGGTGGGAGCACAGCTTTGGGGCAGGGCATGGACTCCCCGGGCCACCTGGGGACTGATTAGACCTGGCAGCCACCGAGCCCTAATGCTGTGAAGTGAACCCGGAGTCGCCTCCCTCCCACGGTTCCCGGGTCCTTGTCCAGTGAGACAGCTATTCCTCACTGCCCGTCTTCGCCTGCTCTAGCCACGGCCCTCATATTGCCAGAGATGCTCCTGGTTTCTGCATCTGGGCACCCTTTCAGGGCCCAGCCCCTTATTTTGTGCTTTGTACCCACTTCACCCTAAAAAGTGCTTGGGGCCATACCTACATTTATTCCCATCGTGTATTTAGCCCATAAACATTGGTAGTAGCCAAAACACACGTCATCCTCCTTGTGAAGTTTCTAGTCCAATGTTAAAAACATTAAATCAAGAAATAAGTAAAAACTGGAATGGTGGGATTTCAGTTTGTTTTTGTTAAATTAACCAAAAGAAATGGCAGCATCTGACACTGGCTACAGTGCGGCCAAAAGAGTCCCAATTTGAACAACACAGAGAATCGGGAAAACCCTCCTGGAATAGTCTGTGATAATATCTAAGGCCGTAAAAACGGAATTCCTTTCACCTGGGAATTTGGGGCTTATTATGATCACCCTAAAAAGCTGGAATCAAAACAGTTCTGTGCATGGTTCCCCCTTGCACCGTTATCTGAGGTAGGGAAAGGTTTGGAAGGCCTCATCTCCAGCAGGACGGAGTTTCGGCTGGCCATTGGGTGCATGACTGTGGAGGCTGGAGCAGCTAGTCACACTGTCATGTGCTCAAATTTATATACAGGTTGAGGTTTGAGTCTCTCTGACCGGATGGAAAGTGCTGGATGGCCTGTGGAGTCCGGCGTTTTCGTCTGGCAGGGAATGTGGGCTTTCCTTTTTCTCTCCAAGTCGGCGGTGTTCTCAACACACCTCTTTACTGATAAGAGAGCACAGCAGGGGACAGGTGGGCGCCCACCACACGGAGAAGGCCAAGGCTAGCCGAGGCTCCCGGAATGGGCTTGGAGACAGGGGCAGAGAAGCTCTGGTCAATCTGGTGACGGTTGGGGTCTCCACCCACGGTCTCCTTACAGCTGCGTGAGTGGGCTGTTTCCTCTTTACCCCACAGCCGTCCAGAACTGCCTCATGGTGTGAAAGTGTGGACTTGGGTCCTGTTTGGGAGGGAGAGGCAGGCTGGGGGAAAGGACCACGGGCCGGCTGCCAGGCTTCTGATCCGGACTGTGCTAATTCACAACTGCTGTGGGGTGAATTGTGTCCCCTCAAAACGTATGTGGACATCCTAACCCTAGTGGCTGTGAGTGGTGCCTTACTGGGAAATAGGCTTTGAGGGGCAATCGAGTTCAGACAGGTCACTAGGGTGCACCTAACCCCCACGAGGGGTGTCCTTACATGAGAGGGAAAGAGGCTTCAGAGAGGAGGCAGCCACGTAAAGACACAGACACAGGGAGAAGACAGCCACCTGGTGGGGCAGGTGCGGCCAGGGGACACCGAGGACTGTCACGTGCCTCCACTACCACCTTCATTTCAGACCTCCAGCCTCCAGGACTGGGAAGAACAAAGCTCTGTGGTTTTCAGGCACCAGTTTGTGGCTTCATGAAGGTGACACTAGGGAAGTAACAGTCTCAGAATGTCCATAAAAAAAGGAAAAGAATATTTTTCCTTTGTAATTAAGCAAGTCTTTATACCCCTGAAGTCACTTTGGCCTGGAGCTAGGACTCAGGTGGCCAGGCCCTGAGTGGGCACAGCAGAAGCAAAGAACCTCAGGCTGGGTCTCCTGAACCCTGATTGGCAGGTTCTGTGAGGACACCTCATGTTCTTTCCCCCGCGCTGATGGACACGCAGCCCAGGACCCGAGGTGCAGTCTGCTGGGGACTGAGGAAACCGTCAGAACGTGTCCCCTATGAGCAGTGCTGTACAGTCATACAGGGTCTATGTTATAACTAATGGGCCACCACTGTTGACGGAAGTCAGTAATACTTGATTCCGAGTCACTTAGTTTCGGCCAGAGGTCCTTTCTCTGGTCCAAGATCCGAGCCATGGCCCATGTTTTGTTTATCCATCCTGTCTCCTCAGACCTCACTCTCTTATTCTTCATGCATTTGGAGTAAACTGCCAGATATTATGTTCCTCCACTGGGACTCATCTGATGTTTTTCTTAAATTTTTTAAAATTTCTTTGAGGTAGAATCTTATTCTGTTGCCCTGGGTAGAGTGGCATCATAGCTCACAATAACCTCAAACTCTTGGGCTGAAGCAATCCTCTTCCCTCAGCCTCCCAAAGAGCTGGGACTACAGGTGTCCATGATAATGCTCGGTTAATTTTTCTATTTTTAGTACAGATGGGGTCTTGCTCCTGCTCAGGCTGGTCTCGAATTCCTGAGCTTGAGGGATCTACCCGCCTCGGCCTCCCAGAGTGCCGGGGTTATAGGCGTGAGGCATCGCACCCAGCCTTGTCTGATGTTCTCCTCGTGAGACTGAGGCCTTGTGTTTTCAGAAGGAAGCCTCAGGGCCCTTCCCATCCTGAACATCAGGGGTCATCTGGCTAACACTGCTCAGTGCTGTGGATGTTGGCCTTGGTCACCTGGCTGAGCTGTGTTTACAGATGCGTCCCCACTGCAAAGTCACTCTTGCCCTTTCCATACTGCTGTCTTTGGAGGTCGCTCTGGAGCTCACACTTAAGGGGTGAGCTATGCTTACGGGCCAAGTGGCTACATAACCGTTTGGAATTGTTTCACGTTGGAGATTTGTCTATTCCATCCCATGTACTTACTGTTCCATCATTTGTTCATCTATCCTTATGGGCTCGTGGGTATTTATTTTATACTTCGATTATAACCCAACCCCACTTTGTGAAGTTTGAAGCTCTGTTCGGGGGAACTTTTTTAGTTGGTGCCTTTGTCCTGTAGGCATTAGTAGGTGTTTTGGTCATTTATGTTAACTTAAGGCTTTGCAAACGTTTCATAATGGACAGTATATCAGAAGTGTGTGTTTATATACAAGGCCTGACAATTAAGTTTCAAACTTATCCTAGACAAAGTGCCATGTACCTCGTTACTGCATATCCCCATGGCCACCTTTGAAGTGGTTCCCTCGGGATCTGTGCACCGACATGGCGCCTCGTCCAGCCTTCAGAGAGGTTGGGGAGCTTTCTTTCTGGAATGGCCATCAGAGCTGTTGCTGTACAGCACAGAAGAAAAACACGTAACGACTATAATGAACGCCACTCAGCGAGACACCACCTCACGTCCACTCGAGCACAGCCGTGACACGCTGATGCACCACAGGTAGGAAACCTCACGTCCACATGGGCACAGCTGTGAGATGCTGATACTCCAGGGTTAGGAAACCTCGCTGAACCTTACATCCACACGGGCACAGCCGCCAGACGCTGACACACCAGGGTTAGGAAACCTCACTGAGTTGTTTCTACAGAGCTGGCAACACAAGTGCACGGTGGCAAGTTTGTGAACTTCATTGTCAGACCTTGGATGATGACAGCTTTGATGGTTATTCCAGAAAAAGAGTTCCAAAACTGCTCTGTAGAGAGGCCAGGCACCAGTGTCGGGGCAGTTTCTCGGGACGTACTTGAGAGGGGGCTGTGGTGACATTTGGTAATGAGGAAGGTAGCACTTTTTCTAGGATGAGTTCATGAACTTAATTGTCAGACTTTTATCTATGCACACACATTGATGTGGAAGGGAATGTGTATGTCTAGTGTATGAATGGGTACATACGTCAAATGGTTTTAAAGTTTTGGAGGTGACCGGCCTGTGGGTTGTCACGTTGAGCACTCACCTGGAAAGTGTCATGTCTGAAACGTCTACTTCCCACTTTCTCTTTGTAATCATACCACATTTGCAATGCCCGGCCGGGTCTCCTCGAAGCCGTGCTCTTCATTCACAGGAACCACGGAGCCCATACGCACACCAGCCGGACACCAGGGACCTACCCCAGACGCAGGCATCATCTGGTCCAATTAGTTTCTTTTAGAGATGGAGAAGCTGAGAACTGAGGCATGGGAAGGGGGGAAGGTACAAAGGGAGAGGGAGGAAGCCTGAGACCACAGACGAGTGTGCTGAGAGCCACCAACACTGCCCCGACAGGGGCTGGCCACGGGGACGTCCTGGGCCCTCCTCGGGCCGACCACCATGCCAGGGGCTGCACTTCCGCTCAGGGACTCAGAGACCCAGGTGTAGGGGAGCAGCCTCTGTCTTGCTCACAGCGCTGGGGGGAGCACTGTCCATCCTCTGTGGTCATCCCTCTGTTTCTATGGGTTTCACTTCCATGGATTCAAATGAAGATCAAAAACATTCAGAAAAATCAATCCACAAGGTTCTGAAAAGCAAACCAGTACTACATGGAGTGCCAGCGAATGAAGTGACGTGTGGACAATATACTGTTGTGTGAGATGCCATAAGTCGTGTAGAGTCGATTTAAGGTACGCAAGAAGATGTACAATACAAATATGCAATACTCAATACTGCAATATGCAAATACTGCACCATTTTACATCAAGACTTGAGCATTTGCAGACCTTGGTGTTCCAGGGAAATCCTAGGGACCAACCCCTGCAAAGGGACAGCTGTACACACGGCGCCCACAAGAAATAATCAATACAGGGGCTATTGTTAGGATGGCGTCATCCTGCACTGTGTACGTGCACAGAAACTTTAAAGTACATGACAGTCCTGGTGGTGGTCTCTGGGGGATCTGAGGACTGGGAGTGGCATTCGCACATCCGTTTCTACCCTTGTCCTGGAGTTGTTCCTCCCACGGTCGCACTGAGCCAATCACAGCTCTCCGTTCACGTTCAGCGTCACCATTGTCCACACTAGACCCAGTCCCACCTTTATTTCATTTTAATCAAATAAAATTTGCCTCTTTTCCATCCATTTCTACTCCCTCTCTGGCCCTGTCTAGAAGTCCCTCTTCAGTGTATTTTATCTGCTCATCCTTAGACGAGGTCTCATGTAGGCACAGGCTTTTAACTTACATAGTGGCATTGTGTCATAGATGTCACTCCACTTCTTATTACTCCACCGTATGGTACATCTTAGCGGTTTCTCCAGCCTACTCTTGGTGAATCTGCCCCCTCCTTCCATCTACAGCACAGAACACCACCGTGTGCACAGACCACATTGGTTAACCCAAAGCCATATTGGGCTCTCCCCACCTGCCCCCTTCCTATAACAAGTGACCTGCGAGGATACGTCCTCTCTCTGTAAATGGGGCCATGTTAAGCCGTAGGCTGCACACATCTAATTCCCCTAAGTACTTCCAGATCACTCCCATGAATATTTGTACCAGTTTAAACTTTTACCTAAAATACATGAGGGTTCAGGGAGTCCAATTTATGAACAGCATTTGGTACTGGCTAGGGAATGTCAATTACAATTTCAAACACAGTCTGAGCTCTTAGATGTGGCCAAGGAACTTGTCTCCTTTGGGAACTCACAAAGTCCACCAGTGTGGGGCCGTCCACTTTGGCAGGGATGATGGCTCTGCCATCGTGGGCAGTGGTCAGAGCCCAGGGCCACAGGAGCCTGCAAGGGGTTAGCACGGGCACTGGCAGAAAGGACTTGTCACCAGCACTGTGCTTTGAGAAGCCCAGGATTTTCCAGCAACTATTGGGCTCCCTGTCTAAAATTCCAGCTTAGAATATTCTGTCCTCAGCGGAAAAGAATTTGGGTACCTTTCCCAGGGTGTTTTTGTGACATGCCACCTGATCGGCCCCTATCTAGGTTTATGTGCTAGCTACAACAGAGGACAGTGTAGGAAAAATAACCATGCAGTAAGCACTGAATGACCTCGCTATCCCATTATTTAAAAATATAATTCTAGTTCTTTACCACATAAATAATACAATTTAAGTTCTTTCCCATATAAATAACGTGATTTCTGTAAAAATAGAATCCCCCTTTCTGCTGAGGCTAGGAGAGCTCACCGCTGACCTTGGCCTTCCCTCTGCATGTCGGACTCTCAGACAGGACACTCCAGGGCATCTCTCAGATTCTTCCAAAGCACGGAAAGAAGAAACAGACAACGTGGCACCTGTGTGGCTCTGAGCAGCGCTCTCGGTTGCATTTTGCCTGGGATTTGCCTGGGATTTTGTTGGAGGTCTTTTGTAGTTCTGTTTTTGATCTGGTGATGCTGCATGGCTTATCTTTGTGGTCCCTAGAAGGAAACTGAGGCAATGACACAGCTATCAAGGTGTCAGCACAGCCACCAGAAAAGTGTTAGTGAGAAGGAACGCGCAGAGCTGGGCCTCACCATTCTTCTCTCTGACACTCCCCGACTGCATCAGCTCAACCTGGTCTTTTTTTTTTTTTTTAATTAAGTCATAGCTGTGTACATTAATGCAATCATGGGGTACAATATGTTGGTATTATTTCATTGAACTGGTTAACATAGCTTTCATGGCGTTTTCTTAGTTATCGTGTTCAAACATTTATATTATACATTTAGTAAGTTTCATGTCTCAAGAATTTAAGGAATTCGTCCTGGTCTTTGTGCCCCTCCTGCCCCTGCAGGGCCACCAGCTCCGTGGTCAGGCAGGACCCTGTGCTTCCCCAGTGCCGTGGTGGGAAGAATAGCCCCTCTGTTCCTGGTGCAAGAGGGGACTAGATATGTTCACAGACTGGAACAAAATGGCACCAACCACAGCACGGCAGAGGGCTGGCGTGAGTGAGAGGAACTCGTGGCCCCACAGGAGTGTGTATTCAGGCAGTGAGGGTCCAGCAGGCCAACCCCCACTCCGGCCAGACTTGTCACACTGAGCATTTGTGTGTCCTGTTCTGAGGGTGCATGCTGGCCCCTTCGCAACAACGCAGAATGATCCAAAATGCAGTGGGGCCGGGTGGCCCTCAGGCTGGAGGAGGACACCCCTGAGCACCCCTCACAGACGTGGGTGATTAGACTTCCCTCTGCACGGCCAGTCCTGCGTCCCGGCACACACTCTGCCTTCTGGGCTTTCCAGAGCCCGTTGCTTTTGAGAACCCACACACATCCCAGCTCCCAGCTGGTGTTATCCTGCTGTTTGTCCCTGAAGCTGAAGACCCCGCAGACACCCAGAAAAGACAAGGAGGAAGGGGGCCCTGCACATACCGGATGCATGTTTCTTAATTAAAATATCTGATCCAGACAAGGCATTTAGAAATATTCATTAAACCAATTTTTATTTAACCTACGTGGACCAATCAAAGGCAGCCCCCACCACCTCATCACTGAGTGTCAGGAGAAGTAAATTGAACCCTTGATGGGGCAGGGTGACGGGTCAGCGGGCAGCTTCTCTGCCTTCACCCACTTTCCACCAAGTGCCAGACAGGAGAGGGTAACCGTCAATCCAGCTCCGCGGCGATCATTACAGGTCTGCAGTGAAGCAGAAAAATGCCGTAATAAACAGGGCCCGCCGCCTGCTCTCGCCCCATTCATCCTCCCCTACAAGTGCTCAGCCCTTCTGGCCTTGCTGAGCGTTAAATCCCCGTCCAGCTGTTTGACCCTATTACGGGAACATGATAGGCACCCCTGTCATTTGAAATGCCTGCAACAGTCGGATGCACCACATCTATCTTCCCGACAGGTAAACCTATGGATAATTTATTTTTATGTGCTTTCAAAGGATGTTGACAACAGTGAGGAACGTCCGTGTTCAGGGGAGTGGGTCTCGAAGCACCACTGGTCACTGTTAATGAGCAGGAGGGGTGGGCAGTGCAAGGGAGTCTGGTTCCACTGGCCCCTGGACCAGCCAGCGCAGCCGGGGCCAGGCACCGGCGAGTCCCAGTGCCATCTGTGATGCTGACTCAGACTCAGGGCTCCTCCTCATTCCATTCAGCCAAAGCCACCCATCAGAAATCCCACAGGATGTGCACAGATGTTACCTGGGGAGTGGGGACGATGGGAAGCCATGCCATGTGCATCAGGACAAGGCCAGTCATAGGGCCACACACGGCACATGTTGGGCTCAATTAAAATATGTGCCTGGCTGGACATGTTGGATATAGCTGCTCCCTCCTGGACAGTCAGGCCACTACCAACCTCAAAGAATTGTCTAAAAGCCTTAGAGCGGAGGATTAAAAGCTGGCAGGAGAGTTCTAAACTTCGTCATCACATACATCTACCCCCCTCAAAAAACACCCACCCCTGTAAAAAGAGCTTTGTTTGCAAGTGGGTTCCGTGCAAGCTCCGCAGCCCTCGGGCGGGGTTACCTGGAGACAGGGTGACTTCTAAGTCGCCCTCTGGATGGCTGTCTGACCGCGCACCTTCACAATGGTGCCATTTAAGCCCACAGAATCCAATCAATGTGTCAGTTAAATTGCTACTCATCTGTCGAGATTAAGCGTCCGACTATTACCTCAGATTTAGTAGAAGTCTCAGATACTGGCACATTTCACTGAAGCCATTAGTAACACCTGGAATCATTCACATTAGTTTAAGACCTGGCACCATAAATTCCCAGCCATTAATGATTATTCTGACTCCTCAGGATAAATGGCTTAACGTTTTTGATAATGAAAATATACATTCCGCAGTAGTTCCTTCTTAAGCCCACATTACCTTTGTAATGTACTTCATGGCTGATTGTAACGGACGGCCCCATAACTCTCACAAGGCTTTTTAGTATGCTGTAAAGTACGGAAGATCTGTTGCACTATTAATTTAAAAAAAAAAATTAACGAGATATTTATTTAGCTGTTTACAGTGGGAAATATAATGAAATATCTTAACCGGCCCAATTGTCACGGAGGCATCTCCAACGGCATGGTTTCCGTCACTTTGCCTTGCGAGTTCCGGCCCGCGTGTGGGGCGCGCTCTCCACAAAGGCAGGGCAAGCCACAAACTTCTATTGGGTATTATCAAAAATAACAGAAAAATATCTATGTGAGAGCCCGGAGTGTCAGCTTAGTTGTAGCTGAGAGAGATTATTGAAATATCTCAAATAAATCTTTTCGTCCCCGGCACATTCATCTCCTTTAAGTGCTCATTAAGGTAGGGCGTGACAGCCTTGGAAAATGAAACACTAATTCTTTCTCTCTGAAGCCGGAGTGTTCCGCTCCCAAGGGCGGCTGCAGTTTAGGGGATTACAGAACTAGGGCAGAGAGGGGCTCTTCTTCTGCATTTCCTTCCAAAAAGTGATGGGGGGGCGTCTGTTTGATGCCACTTTCCTTCGCGCTTCTGCCGTGTGATCTATTAGATCTGAAGAAAGCGGGTGTCAGTCTGTGGTGTTTGATAAACGGTCCTTGCAACGGGACTGGGGCGACCTCGCCTCACTGCGGCTCGGCGTAATTTGCAGTCAGCTTGTCTTTGGTTGATTTAGACTAAGTTTTCCAAAGACAGAACTGAAGGATGGGCTGTAGCTTCACGCTCTCCCTTTCCAGCGGCGGAGAATTTTTTTTAAGTGATTAAAAAAACTCCCTTGTCTAAAAATGTATCCTAGCATGAATGTGCCGCTAAACTCTAATAAATCCGTGCACAGGGTCGGACCGTCAAAGGCATGCACATCTCTGGACGGCTCAGTAAGAGGCAGGCAGGACGCCTTTCAACAATAAAGCTTCATGAAATGGGGCCGTAGAACTCTTTAATGAACTCGGAAATGGTTATTGATTCACATGAAGCCTAATTTGCTTGAATTCAACGCAAAATTGTGCAGGCAATACCAGAAAGTGATGCCCAGGAGTCAAGGGGGCAAGCTGGAGTCACAGGCAAGTGGGGGTTCTTCACTCTGTGGGAGGCCCCCCGAATCTGTCCTCACTTTCCTTCCTTCTTGGCCTTTTCCCAGAAACTAAGCTGACATGAGGGCTGGGAGACCCTCCTTCCCATGTGATAGGGATGGGAAACTCTGGCCAGACCCTGAGCCAGGGCGGAACACAAGCCACCAGCATGTGTCCCCCACGGAAAGGCAGAAAGAGAACATGAAGACAAACTTCCCGCCAGAATGTTCACTAGAAGCACAAGACTGAATGTGACCTGGCCGTGGAGGACAGGGGTGGTGCAAAAGAGAAAAAGGACAGGAGGAAAGAAAGGGGGACGGGACGTGGTGAACAATTCATAAAAAGGTAGCAAGAGAACCAGGTCACCTGCAGGAGAGTACAAAGACACAGGAAAATGAGAGAGAAGAAAGGTTTAATCCAAGAATCTAAAAACCACTAAAGCGTCACGAAGAAGGTAATTTGGACAAGGACTGAAATTCGGGACCCTGGTGGGAACTGTACAAATAAGGTCTTATTGAAACATTAAACTGGGAGCATGCCAGGGCCACTGGTGGGTGTGCAATAAATAATAATTGATAATAATGATGATACTCAAATTTAATTCCATGTTCCCCAGGAAGGCCCCCAGGGCATCACTGTGAGCCTGCTTACGAGTCCCTGCACCCGCTCCCTTGATCCAGTAGGGAGCAGGCACATTTATCCTGCTGACCAGACACACCGGCCCTGCCATGTGTGGGGCTGGCAGGAGGCAGCCTCTGTCCTCTGGTGAGGCCTCCCCAAGGCCCATGTGGAAAGGAGGCTGTGCCAAGAGGCAGCACAACAGGCCAGGCAGGAGCTGCCCCCACGAGGGGACAGGTGGTAGAGGAACCCCTGCTCCCCCACACTGCTTCCCTCTGGAAGGTGCAACCCTCCCTGGACCTCAACAGCACAGGAAAACAGGCCGGCTGGGACCACTCCAGGGAGAAGGACAGTCTGAGTGTCCCAGTGGAAGGGGCCAGACCTAGGCCCGCCGGCATGAACTTACGGACAGCTATGAGACCACAGAGCAGGGAATGAGACTTGAGGACAGTGGGGGAGGCGGGAACACTGCCCACGTGGACAGGAAGGAAGCCAAGGAGATTAAAATGGGGCACGAGGGATAAAATTTTTGAAAAATTTAACAAAATTGAAAAAGCTGTCCTTGTGCTGTCCCTGCTTTGAGGACTGGATTTCTGACAGTGGGGTATTTTTAAACAGCTCAAAAATGACAAATCAATGTAAAAGCAAGGGTTTTAACACAGTGATTTTAATGGGGTGTTGTACCTCAGTGTTGCTGAGAACTTGCTGTTACCACGTTTGAGCTTTTATTTAAATCTGATTTTCTTTAGAAGACACATTCAAACATATAATGAACAGCAGATTGTCCCCTCTCTGGGGCTCATTGTTGTGCACTCACATGTGTGCACACAGAGACATATACGTGTGCACAACATACATACCCACATGCGTGTATCTGTACACACGTACACGCTGATACACGTGTAGTTTCTCATGCTTTGTATGTGCATGCACGTGGTTTTTGCATTTTATGTGTGTACCAATATACACTTCAGCAGCACACAAAGTGATTTTCCTCCCAGGCCATCCTTCCATGATCTCCAGAAATACTTAGGAAAAGAACGATTAGCATTCAGAGCTATATTAACCCAAATGAATGATGCTTCCCGTGGCAGGTGATCTTTTCAGACAGTGTGCCCTAGAAGTTTTGGAAGGTGCAGAGAATTTGTAGAAATAATGATTACGAGGAAGGAAATGACGGGGGGGGGGGTGGATTGGTTCAATTTCTACTAATAAGTGCTTCATAATAGCTCAAAAAAATCTCTGTCAGGCCTCGGCCTCTTTCAAAATGCAAATGGCTGAGTGCCGGCTGCAAAGCGTGCTGTGCATGGTACACAGACAAGGGTAACATCTACTCCGTGTCATTGCAAATGATATGGAAACAACTGAAAGCATCCCGGTTGTGGATAATTACGGAAGAATGACAGGTTGTAATAAGTTCTCATTTAGGAACCGCTTGCACACACGGAGGGGGGTGCAGGAGCGGCTGGAATGCCACGATTCCGCAGCTCCAGTGCCATCTGCATGAGTAAGCAGGCCTCGAAAAGGAATTTGGGGGGAGCTCACATGAAGATTTCAGACTCAAAACCCATCATTTTATTAACCTTGAAAACTAATCGGTGTCTTAGTGAGACATGAAAACACAGCGCATCTGCAGTGGTGGGGACAGAGGTCTCAGCGGCTGTCGCTGGCTTTCGCCGTGCGGTGCGGTGCAAGCAGCCAAGCCCGCTGGCTCATCTGCTGCCCACCAGGCAGCGCAAGCCGCGCCTCTCGGCTGATCATTTTCCTGGGAGCAGTGCTTTGCCAGCGTCCTCAATGTTTATAAGGTGGAAACAAGTTTAAGGAGAGAACGTGGGAGTCTGTCAAGTTTACAGTAGATTCAGGTTTGGAGCTTGGCATTATTGATGCATATTAATAATTATCAAAAAATGAGGAGGAGGAATATTTAAAACTGCTGTGACGTGCTGAGGGAGTGCCTGGCTGTGCCAGAGCGGGTTGTATTAGTCGTCACTCACTCCTGGGCAGGCAGGGGAGTGGGAACCCAGTTCTACATGGCACTTTGGTGTTGTGGGGGGGAGCCCTCAGCAGGAATTGCCCCCTTCCCTGTGCACTTCTATCAGAAAGGACAGGTGTTCCCCGAAAGCCTCCATATAGCTAAAGGACCCTGTGAGACCCCTAGCTGCAGAATGATCCCCTCCAGTCACAGGCTTTGCTTGTGGCACCACGGCCAACAGGATGGAAGCGGACATGTGCAGGGCCCACCCTCAACTCTGAAATCTCCGGGCCTGAACACCTGCTCCCCCAACATGCCTGGCAGGTGAGCACGGCTCCCCTACAGTCGCTGCCTCTCCCCGGGGACCTAGCTCCGGGACAAGCACAGGAAGGGATATAGCTTGAGATATTTGTTGATTTGAATCAATGCCCATCTTCAAATGGCTGTTTTCAATTCTCCTATCTTTAAAGGAGAAAAGGAATTTGCAACCTCCCTCCCTTTCCCCTCCCACATCTGCTACCAACAGAGTTATATGCAGATATTTAAACTTGGCCTGGGAACAAATAGGTAAGACAAGGGCCCTGGGTCCTGCCCATCGGGTGGGGCAGCAGCATTGAGACAAAGAGCTCTGACTGTATAAGGCACAAAGATGTCCTTTTTCGATTCTTGTTTTTTTGTTTCACTTGATAGTTATAATCTGTAGAGATGGCATCCCGACAGCACACGAATAGGAATTCCCCTTTATTTTCTGTACCAAGTGCTTCGCTGATGACAGCAACTTCTATAACCCTGCCAGAGGTGGGGGGTATTATCCCTCCCCTTTTACAGAAAGAAAGCTGAGTCACCCATGGTCAGGCAATGCCCATGCCCAGGGCATCAGGCTTACCAAGTCAGGGGCTGGGAGGCGAGCCCGACCCTGACATGGCTGAGACCTGGCCCCTCTCTGCGCAGCAGCCACAGGAAGCCCCAGGGAAGAGGAGCTGGAACAAAATGTCAGAGACTTTAGAGGTGCTTTAAAAAGTGCTCTGCCATCACGAGCTTCTGTGTGACCAGGGGAGTGTCCAATTTCCTCCACCACCCTGGGACGGGACGGGGGCTCCGGGCGACTGCAGGGACGCAACACAACTGGGCCCTCACCTGGGGCCGCCTCCACCTGGGTGTGAGTTTTTCTTGCATCCCTGCCTTAAAAAAACTAATCAAGGATAAAGAAAGTGGCCAAAGTCGTTTTGCCCTTGGTCTGAGCACCGTCTCCCTGGTGATCCCTGGAGGCCTGAACCAGGAAGACAAACGTAGGCATGAAAGTGTCACCCACATTCAGCTGGGTGCAGACGTCAGAAATTAGTATGACTTTGTTTTGAGTGGTGTCTCGCTACACTAAGAGTAATGATTTCATTTAATATAAAATAAGTATTCTTGATGCAAATTAGCAGTGTTTGGTCAGTTGTAAGAATGCCTTACAAGAAAAATAATAAAGATAACCAAGTAGTTAAGAGAAGATCCTTGGATGTTTGACCTGGCCTTCTGCAGTAATTATTCTAATTATTCTTCTATTATTTAGGCCAAGAGCCAAAGGTTCCCAAGTGCGTAGAAAGTTAATAGCACACAAAGCAGGGATGGGGGGCCAGGCCAGCATACGTTCATTAACGTCTGCTGCCTCCACGTGCGGGTCTGCGGCGGGCAGGCTGCAGGCCCCAATAATTTATCTTGAAGTCTATTTATTCAGTGCAACAGGAAAATAATAAATTGTTCTAATTTCCCTTCCTGGCCCCAGAAGTGGTTGGCTCTTGCCCTCCTTCCCAGCAACTCCAGTGGGGTCACTCTGCTGCCCGGGCTCTGTGCTGCTCCCAGCTTCAGTCTTCAAAGCATCTCCAGGAGCGTCTCTATGTTTGCTAAGCCGGCCCATGTGAGCGTTTGTTAACAGGGGTGTGCACTCCCAGGAGGGTGGAGGGTGAGGGAGAGCTGAAGAAGGGACTCGGGGACGACTGCAAAAACCTGGGGCTCACACGTGCACAGAAGGGGTGCCTTGATCCAGACAACAGAGTCTCTTCCAGGACCCTGATCCTCAGGTCACCTGGCCCTTTGGAAGGTCATCCCAAGAAAAGTCTCTCGCTAGTAAGATCTCAGTGAAGGTTTGCTCCCCTGACCAAAGCGAGGTTCTTGGGTCAAACAGAGGAGGTCCGTTAGAGTAAGATACAGGGCTGTGGTGGGGGCAGACAGGAAAAAGCAGGCCCTGCTGGCCCTTTCTGGTGAGCTCTCAGCTGCTCAGAGCCCTGCTGGCCCAGCAGCACCATTTTGAAGGTGCTCAGAAGCCACCACTGGCAGGTCTTCTAGAAATTCCCACAGTCCCTGCAGCCCCTTGGGTGAATCTCTGGGAGGTCCCCCTGGGAAGGTCAACGTGATGACCTGCTGGTGCCTCTAGAGCACAAACCAACCCCAGAGTCCTAACCTACCACCCACTGGCCTGGAGCAAGAGGAGCGGGGAGCAGATGGTCTTGGTGAGAAGTATGGGAAGATAAGAAAGGTGTGGTCAGGGCTGGGGCAGGGCACAGCCTGGCACAATTCAGGGCCCATGCCTGCCCAGCACAGCCACACACAGCGGGGAGCCCTGCAGTGACCCATGGCCATGACCCAGCACTTCAGCCAAACTGCCCAGGAAAACATGACCTGCATACCCACACTGGCTGTGGCCTGGAAGGGTGGGCACTGCTGCTTCTTCTGCATCTGTCAGATGCCCCTAGCATTTGAGGAAGGCAACCTCACTCCTGACCCCAGTGCTCAAACTCTCTCTTCTGTCCTTGGATTTGAGGGCCCAGTTGATGACATCTGGTAAACTAGTGCAGATCAACCACTGGGGTGGTCACAATAAAGCACCTCTCTCCTGCCCTAATGCCCTGCCACACTCCCAGCCTCCCACCAAGACACGTTTATTCATTTTGAGCAAAGTGTTGTGTCGACGGCCTGTCCTCACCAGCCATGCCCAGAACGTCTTGTTTAATCAAAATTCTGCTCCAAACGGCCCAGCTGATCGAGTGAAGTGGCCTTTCCACATACTATTGACAATCTGTCTCGAGCATTATCTCATAAGTTTCCTTTATTTTCTCTCCCAACCCTGATAGTCTTTGCTTTGAACCGCAGCTGCCAGACGCATCTGGATCTGATGCAACCTGCACGTGTTGGACCTACCTCCCAGCTCTTCTTGCATTCTGCAAAAGTGACATGAAAAGTTAAATTCAGAAAGGAGAAAACGTATTCAAATGATTCACCTCTCCCTGATGACGACGTGCAGTCCATGGGGAAAGGTGATGTTACTTCTTCGGCCAGCTGGTTTGGAGAAAGACTAAGGCAGGAGGGAGCAGATACACAAGCAGAAGGAAAAAGAAAATATCATTTTAGAGATTAGCATTCTTGGGTGAATCTCCATGGACAAAAATATTTTCTCTGAAAATAAAGGAAGGTAAATTCACCTCTGCAAAAATAGGTACTTGTGACAGGCTCCTCCGGGCTATCAACAAAGGATCTATCCACAGCTCTCACCTCACAAAGTGTTTTATTTAGTTGATCAAGATAGAACTTGGAGCACACAGGTCGCCAGCCAGTTCACCCAGCACCATTTGTTAAATAGGGAGTCTTTTCCCCACTGAATGTTTTTAATTGGCTTGTCAAAGATCAAATAGCGGTAAGAAGTTGGGCTTATCTCTTGGTTCTCTATTCTATTCCAAATATCTAC